>NIUQ01002932.1:0-19667 GCA_002796945.1 Plectus sambesii
CGGCGTTAAATTCAACGGAGTCGAAAGCTTTCTTGAAGTCGATAAATAGCATGAAGAGTGGTATGCGGTATTCATGGCATCGTTCGACTAGCTCGTTGACCGTGTAGATGTGGTCGATGGTGGAATAGTGTCGTCGGAAACCGGCTTGTTCTGGTGGTTGCACGTTGTCAAGCACGCCCTCTACACGGTTATTGATGACCTTTGTTAACAGCTTGTAGATCACCGAGAGCAGCGATATAGGTCTGTAATTCTGTAGTTGAAGAGGGTCACCCTTCTTGTGAATGAGAATAGTTGACGAGTTGGGCATTGATTCCGGAACCATCTTTTTGTCTAGGCAGATGTTGAAGAGACGTGTCAGGTATGGAAGGAGCTTTTCGCGACCAAGCTGAAGCATTTCAACGGTGACGCGATCATTTCCTGGCGTTTTTCCGGGTTTCATCTGGTCAAGAGCCTTGCGTACTTCTTCTATCAGGAAAGGCGGGCAAAGGTCGTCAGCAGGTCGACGTTGGAAAGTCACTTTCGCGGTAGAAGCGTAGAGAGCGTTGTAGAATGCCTCGATAATACCCTGTAGATCTTTTGTAGTTGTACAGATTGTTCCGTCATCTTGCCGGAGTTGTGTCAGCCGATGTTTGCCGATCGTCGTCTCGCCGCAGATTTTCTTGAGGGAAGCTCCTCGTTGTACTGCTTCATTTACCAGACGTAATCGATGAGCATGTAGATCTATGCGTATCTTTTTTCGGACGAGCTTGCATAATTCGGTGTATTCGATTGTGCCGCGTGCGGTCGGATTTATCTTCATCACACGCCGTCGGTCTAGAAGTTGTAGCGTTGAATCAGAAAGGCGGCTTTCAGAAGTCTGGATTTCTTTCGAGATCTCTGCAGCCTCTTGTAGATGATGAACGAGTGCGCCGTATTGTACTTCTAGCGGCGAATCTGACGATGGGAGATCGGTGGTCAACTGCTCAATAGCGAAGCGGAATAGATCTTTGTTGATTGTCTGGCGTGCTTGACGAACTGCCGTGGTCTGCTCTGATCGGTTGGTACATTGCTGATGTGCTTTTCGTGGTTGGTGGAAGTCGAGGCGGGCCCGGAGGAGGCGGTGGTCCGAGTGGAAGTTAAAGCCGCTGACGACGCATACATCTTTGATGACGGTATAGTCTTGTGGCCCAATGAAGTAATCGATTTCATTCTTTGTGCGATGATCATTTGAACGCCATGTCCATTTACGGCCCGGTCGTTTTTTGAAATATGAATTGAAGATACGGAGATGGTGCTTTTCGCAGAAGTTTACGAGCTCTTCACCTCGATCGTTTCGATGTCCAAAGCCATGTCGTCCCATGCTCCGTTCATTTGTTTCTTGACAGCCAACCTTGGCATTAAAGTCGCCTAGTAGAGCCCGATAAACTCCCTGAAGGGGGAGTGTACTACCCGAGAGGTCGCAGAGGAGGGGTTGTGCCAGGTTAGTGAGGAATTGGTCGTAAGCGTCTTGGTCTTTATCATCTTCGCCGGTTTTTGGTGGTGCATAGGCAGCAAATAGGCGCAGCGTTTTTCGGCCTAAGCTGACGTCGAGCACCGAGATGCGTTCACATATTTGTTCGAAACGAAGAACTTGCGCTTGCTTCAAAAATCGACGAGATACAAAGAAGCCTGTGCCAGATGTTCCTTTGGAGTCTTGGGGTCCTGCGAAGTAGAAGCGGTATTCCGAGTCTGTTAGTTCGAGCGAACCGATTCCGCGCCAGCGAAGCTCTGTCAGTGCGATGATGTCAACTTTGATGCTGTGGAGTGCATGTTGTAGCTCAATGAGGCGGTCAGCGGTGGCTAGACCTTGCACGTTGAGAGTCGCTACATAGATTGGGTTGATTTGGGTGCGACTACGGAACCCTGCCCGTCGCATTGGCTTCTGGGTTCCGGAGCTTCACTCACGCTGCAAACATGCGGCGGCAGAGAGAAATTCTCGACCGACCGCTCGCCAAACGCAGAATGAGAAGAAGTCAGTAGAAATTCCATAATTAGATTGTTTAATATAATTACGAACTGTGACAATAGAAATAAATCACGAATACTGACAGATATGTTCAGAGAAGTGGTTAACAATATGAAATGTCAGTTCTGTCCTTAACTATAGGGGAGATTTTCCACTCAGTAACGGCAAAACAGTCCTTCCTGAGACTTCCCTTGACGTACTGCGTGCTAAAGATAGGCTAAATTTGGCGTTATACGGTATTTGGTCTCGACGCTCGTTACTGATCGAAAAATTTCCCCTACACATGTTACCTTTCACTTCTGATCAAAATTTAGTTGTCTCTTCGTAATTTCGAACCGCCAAATAACTGCAACTGTTTTTCATATAGACTGGAAATCCTAGGATTCTCCTTGTCGCGACTAGTATTCAAATTTATCCCACAGTAAAGGTGCGAAACAGAAAAAATATTTCACTCCCCCGCCGGGAATCGAACCCGGGTCTCGCACGTGACAGGCGCGGATACTCACCACTATACTACCGAGGATTACGTTTTCAATCATGGGCGCGATGAATTCAAATTTGGTACTTTGACATGTCATCAATTTGAACCTGTTTGTACTAGAATGCGATTTACGATGTATCCATGATAGTACGAAATTTAAGACTGAATCTTTTGCTCCACACTCAGTCTCACATATAAGTGAACGGCGTTATATAGTGGCCAAGAGAGTACATGCAAATAGTTGTCGAGATACACTCACTGTCCCCTCAATTCGCCACTCTTTCACATCATTTCGTCACCCTTGCACTCCATATCGTCACTCGTGCATACAATTACAATGCAACTTTGACGAAATTGGATGCAAGGTTGACGAAATTATGTGCAAGGGTGGCGAATTGAGGTGTCAGTGAGTGTAATATGAAGAATAAGGAATAATATTCATGGCGTATCACTGACGTTCACAACAACACTGAATAAAAATGATCTGTCCAACGGCCAATTTCAGCGAAGCTACGGAGATTTCAGTACAGCACGTTGAATTTTTACATTGCAACCGTACCTGATCGCAAGTCTCAGAAGCAAAACATAGGTGATATTGCACTGACTAGCTTCACTGCTATAAGGCGCTGGACTGTTATCATCAGCTGATACTTAATAACAACAAATATGTGATAAGATGTAGCTGAATATTTCGGGTAACATGCACTAAACAGAAAATATAAGACAAGAGACAGTCTTGAATACCATACACCTTTTATACTCGTTTCGTAAATTATGATTTCATATCAGACAAAGAATATTATTTCAAGAGGGACCAAATGATCAGTTTTCCTATTTAGTCCAATTTAATTACAATGTTCTTGTTAATAAGCAATCACATATTTTCCACTGACTATCAAGAAATGGAGAGACTGACTAATTTTAGTCTTTGCCAAAAGAAGAATCATTATGAAAGGGGCCACTTTTGAGGAAGGAACGATTTTAAGACAAAAGGTAATATATTTTTAGATATTCGCAGTACAAGTAGGTCAATAGACAATTTATACAAACGAATATTTCAGTAAAGATTGTTTACAAATATACTTTCATCCAGTGTTATTTTTGGGGACTATATTGAAGCATTATAGAACTTTACTTATCGTAAAGTGATTACAATAAAAGCCCAGCCGTCAGGATAATATTTCCCACTTGAAAGATGATAAGAAATAGGAGATCAATACGATTAATAATCGTACACCATTGGTAGTGCAACGACTCTTCACTCTTCTGTTCCTCAATGTAATTGTGTACAAACGCTAAAGTTTCACGAATATCGACGAGTGCTCCACGAAAATTGTGCTGCCCTTCACTGTCCTGTAATTTTTCTACAAAACTACTATCGCTAGACTGACTGCGACTCTTTTTCTGCTGAACACATATGGATGCCTTGCATTTCATGATCGCCAAAAGCCAACTCGGAGGAGTATAGTGATGCAAGAGCGCTCTCTGGTGCAAAAACATGATCAACACAGCAACCACAATGGCCGCCAAGCATACTACCAGTTCAGCAAGTACGAACCAACCTAAAATATTATATGTTGGTGCCGCAAGCATGTGCTAATGTTTAAGTTTTGTTGAATGAAGTGAACGAAGCAAAGAGAAGCTGAAGAAAACCTCAGATTTCTGTAATATTCACTTTACTTTTCGATGATTACCATAGATTTCTGCTTATATATATTGCTTAACCTTCGGTTTCTGGAACCCTCCACATATATATTTAGCTTCTTCTCCCCATACTCAATGGGTCCATTTCCGCGCCTGATATATAATTACAATCACACACAAATCACTCTGCAGAATGTTATGGAATTTCTGACTTGCACTTTTACTTTTAATTACGAATAACGAACCTGAGTGGCCAAACGGTCTCTACTATTCGTTTTTACAACTCGCTCTTCCTTAATCTGCTCGAAGCCAAAAATTAATTGAAATCACAAACAGTATTTATACAATTTCATCAGCTTACCCAGTAATGGCAGTCTATTGCTTTTTGGCATGTCATCACCAACGGAGCCCAAAATGACAGCAATCGTAAGCAGAGTTGTCAATCCAAGAGTAACCTGAAGTTGATAAAATATAAACGAAATTTGATCAAAATGAACCAATGATTTAAAGAGGGAAGACGACTTTCACCACCACAACTTAGAAAATTTTCTAACGCTCACTTCACGCTCACTCCGACAAATTAAAGGCCAGTCGAAGACCAAGTGAAGCATCTTCCACTCATAACCGTGCGCCGAGGCAAATACTGGTATCAGACAACGTAAGGGGGGAGGAATATGATCGGTTGTCAAAGCGAAAAGAATTAAAAAACAAATGCCTGATATTGCTCTTTCGACGAATCAATTTTATTGAATGAAAAAGATGGCACATTAAGGCTAATGGGTGGAGAAGAGCATTAAAAGGCTAAGAAATATGCCTGAAAAGCACCTTTGACTGCTTAAACGCAAGTCTGGTAATGACTAGAAATCATAACTCCCTAACCCCAAGCAAGCTGTTTCAGCGGCAATTTTATCGCGCATTTGCGTATTTCCTTATATAGGCTACTGAAGATGGCACATACCACAAAAAAACTGCCGTAACACATTTGACTCTCACAGAGCTCGATAACTCCACTCAGACGAACAAAATAACTGCAGTATCACTGATTTATTTCAGCATTTACCTTTTCTTCCCTCTCTCCAGTACTGCTAAATGGCGAAAACATTCCAAGAAGGCAGACAGTTGTTATGATGAATGTAGGCATTGCCAGAACGCAAATATAGTAAACAAAGTTTCGCTTTATAGTAAATACCATCGACGCTAGCGAATAAACCTTTTTATCTGTAGAGGTTACATTGCCATTAGTAGTACCAAAAGAAGTCATGAGCCATTCTGGATTTCCCTGAAAAATTTTTTTCTATTTAAATAGATATGATACTAGTGATCTGTCGCTTCACAAAATATCAATCACTTATTAATCATATTAGAAGCACGATTGCATAATATTTTGGTCCATTCACGTTAATTTAGAATTAAGAGGAATTTTAATTATAACATGAAAGCAGTTGCTATAATTTCTTAATTCAAATAAGGTATCTTGAGTTCATCGCTAAAAAGTAGCCGTTATTTAACTCAGCTCACTGAAAATTTGTATTTGATTGCTGGAATATCAACTTGAAAATGTGGCACAGTTGGCAGCATCAAAAACAACAAATAAATGAACGGTTTAACACCGACTGCACTAATTTCTGTCAACTTCAAGAAATTGTCGAAGCCAAAACTCATGAAAAGAACTCTCACGTTTGTCGGTATATCACCAGGTAAAACTGGTAGGGCGCTCAAAACAACAGCAGTGATCGAAAGAGACCATGGACTCAAATTAATTGTGCATGTTTGCTCATCGTATGGAAAATTGTCAATTTGCATGTGGCAGTGATGCATGACAATTTGTGGATTCCATATTGTGACGTTTCCATCGTATGAAATATGAGCTTTTCGTCTTTCCAAAGGAATTAATGGAGTTGATTGGTAGCTGAAAAATCAATACATTCATCACAATAATGTCTGTGTAAGAGCTGTAGATTGTTTAACCGCTGCGCCACACATTAATCAGTGAATTAAGTACATCATTAAAGTTGCACCATCGTTGGTGTGCAAAGGCTTAACGCCGCTCTTAACTACTGCGCGCTCTTTTGACAGTTCCAAAATCGATTGTGCAGTACACTTTAGCAAATATTAAAAATATTTTATCTTAAAAGCTTTATTGGACCCGTACCTGTTGACCATGCAAACATCTGGAAGCCAAACCAAGTCTTCAGGAACGCTGATAGTTTCAATACCATCAAAGTCGGCGGGATTCCACACGAGACTTTCATCTTTCCATGTCTAAGAAATGACTGCTGTCTCAGAACACTCAGAACACCTGCTCACCTGTTTGTAATCCATACTGATGTGCACTGCTTCCATGGCTACATCCTGCAAAAATATATTGTAGTGGCTAATAATCTTACTAAAGATTTGCACTTATTGCTGGCTACTTACTACTCCAAGAAGAGTCATCCATTGTGCAGATATAACAGCCATAATCGCCGTGTTGGCATCCTTCACAGGGCGAATGTTTTTTTCATACTTTTCGAAAATCACACGGTAAATCTCCAGTTCATTAGAACGACCCTGACAGTCTGCAAGAATTAAAGTTGGGTGCATTTATTCATTACTACTTTAAGGTATAGTAAACAGATGCGTCCAATAACATTGTTAAATGTTATTGGACGAATTAAAAGTGAACTGGTCAAATTCAGTTTAATAATATACCATTCATTCAACCAGTTAACAAAGCTCCAGTAGACTAAAACTGGAACTGTATCAATCGTTATAATAAACTAAGCATTGATGCCCTTAACGAAGATCAATAACTCACTCTGCAAATGTTCAGTGATCGTAATACAGGCGATGGTGAAGTAATAAAGATTCATTCTCTATTTCTATTTTCGATCTTGAACCGTTGTGCCGTAAGTTTTAGTTTCGTTTCATAAATAGTACTGCAATTGTTAGAACTTGTGAACAAATGGAGAGGACAATGTTATCAAATATAAAATATTACCAAAAGTATATTGTAAATATTTCAGCTCGAAAGTTGCACGTACTGAAGCCGCTTATAGAGTAATACTCGTTTATAATCTAAGGGAACGCTCATTGGTTATATTCGTCAGCAAGGGCACTTGAGCAAACAAGACGTTTTGTGTTTGCATATGTGCCATTTGCTTAATTAATCGCTTTCTGCAATCGTTTCTACTTACACTGAATGCATAAGAAGAGACTACATGGCCTTTCGGCAAAAATGGGTTTTTTCTCTAGCAGTTATTCTCTGAGGAGCGACTGTATAAAAGAAGTACCATTTACAGTTTAAAGGAGTCGCTTGTTATAGCTTCGGGGAAGAAATTCGGCTCATCAAAGCTGTTTCACTCACTTTAAATCACCATATTATGTAGTTGTTTCTGTAACTTCAGTACCTGATCGAATAAAAGCTGAAAGAATGGAGACAACAACAAGGAGTGACAAACTCGTCACGACATTCCATTCAAAAATGCGTTCCCAAGTGTCTTCGACCTTTTTATTTACCCTATATTTTGTGGACTTCCACGCGGGCGCTTCAACTATCGCATACTACAGGGTGTCTCGTCAGTAAGATCACTGGGGGTCATTTAAAAGACGATAGCGAGTCACCTCCAGCTACCGACCACGAAAGATAGCCCTGGGTGGATCTTCATTTTGTGAGGGCGCGCGGGAACTGCACCCTCAACGTGTTCCTGATACAGGCAAAAATTTGCGCAACCACTTTCCTAAAATGTCACTTTATTTGTTCTCTGAAGCGCGAAATGTACGCACAGCGGCCGGAACCCGTTGAAAAATGTTCTCCAGTCAAAGACGCATCGATTGATATCCTGAAGTTTGCAGATACTCTCAGGGTAACTTCGCGGCGGCATCCAACATGATGACTCGATTGATGGGGTGTGACATATCGATTAAGTCCTTTTTGTGTAATTTTTCTGACTCGTTTGCATGCTTTTCTTGTTTAACATGACATTTAAAGGCAAACAGCGCTTAACGAATGGTAATTTAATTGAAATATGTCAATGGTAATTGTGAACAGTGCGACTCAAGCTATTAACAAGCATAATCAATCTTTATTTAACAAGGAGCAGTGTTGAAGCTACAGAAGTAGCTGGTAATTGCAGTAGTTCCTGGAGTGCTATAATATCCAATAGAAGGATCGCATGTGAAAGTGTCACTTAGAGATGTGACTCCATCAGTACACTGAAGAAGACCATTGGCGCCGGGGATTCCAGGAACAGGATCAATTTCTATCTTCGTGTTTGGTCCAGGAGTGATGCAGCTGTACAGGAACACAGCATCGCACTGCGTAGTCGGATCTTTTACAATGTTTGTAGCCGTCTGAACGACTCCTGAAATTCTCTATTCTCTTTCAGACATCTTTGAACACTGTTCGCGACAGCCTTATGCAACCTTAGTGGCAACAATCAAAGAGTGAATATTATGCCGATCACATACAAAAATAGAGCCACAAAAATGTTTATGTAGGAATTTAACCTCTCCACTTAAGTAAATACACTTTTCTGCTCAAAGAGGATATTTTCCAAATCGAAAAGACGCTTCTCAAGTCAAATCAGTGTGTCATCTTTTGATTTGGAAAACGTCCTCTATGGATTAGAAAGTTTCTCTGTTCAAGTGAAAATGGTACAGACCAGCATTACCGCCAGCAATTTATCAAAAATATCCGCCCGTATACAAGGATCGCGTCATGAACATTGTTCATCATTTATACCAAACCAACCGAGAAGATAAATTCACTACTTTTCTACTGACTACGGCTAATACTTAAAAGAATTTATCTTCTTCGTTTATATAATTTTTAGACAATTGAGTTACAGTTGAAATCATTTGTTCCAAACGATCGCTTACCACGATTGTAAAAGGTTATCCAGAAGAAAGTAGTAATCATTTGTTCTCACCCTAACCCAGTTTGTACATTCATGAATATACTATTCATTTGAAAATATAGTTGCTACATACTTGCCCCTTTAATCTTAGGTTTGATGATTATCATTAAGCTGAAGTACTAAAGACGAATAAATTAGGAAAGGAGTTAAAAGAACTTGCCTCCACCCGTAGCTTGAAATGTGATTGCATCTACGCAGGGGCACGTCACTTCACACAGAATTTCGGAGAACGCTTCATTCGGGAAGCCAGTAACAAACCAACTGCCTAAAATTTGGTTGATACATATTTAAGCTCGATTATAATTTTTTGCTGTATATTGTTAAATGTTGTTTAATCTCTAAATTTAAGTAAACATTTAAATAACCTTTAATTTTACATTCCTAGTACACTGTGTAACTTCCTTCTTTATTCCTTCTCACGCTTTCCACCTGTCCTTGTCGTTTCTTTACACAAATTAGCGCGCGCTTTTCTGCAATGAAATTTCGAAAGCTCAGGGAACTACGGGTGTAACCCAACAATGGACAATATCAAACAATCGGGGAAAGGATTAGTACTGCTTCGAAAATTAAGTTCCTACTCTTTCGAGCGTATGTTAATAAAGGTAACCGCTTTCAAAATTTCATGAACTCGAAACACTCTAAACCCCCGTCCTATAGGGAAAAATTTCTATCATCATCCTACACTTGAACTGTCAAAGCAGCCGCCTTTAGAAAATGTCAACGTAATTACCCGATTTACTATCTCCGGATGTGTTTGAGGAGAATAAAATTGAAAAGTAAAAATTCTGAAAAACCTAAGTGCCCCGATTCAAATAGACGATACACGAACGAGCATTCAGGCGCGAAGCCAGACTAACTAGATGGGTAGAGTTTAATGACAAATCCACTCCTTCCATGGCTGTGCTCTCGATTGCACTAAATTGCATCAAATTAAAGGAAGACTCTATGAACCTTAACACGTGAGGCCCGTGTGCTGGACAGTCACCAAATTCGTATTTCCAGTACATTTATGCAAATGCTGGCTTCTAGTGGTTCATTATTCTTTTTTCACTTTATTCTTTCTTTTCGAGCCGGTTACTAACGGAAAAATACAACAGAAATCACTGAGGCTCCGCTCACACCTTATAAGTTTGACCTCTCTGGCGGAAAAAAACCAAATCATCGCACGCCTTACTTCTTTCTCCTTCGTAACGCCATTTCCTAGTGATCAAGGGATGCGATCGTGTGAGCGCATCCGTTTAGAATTGGGCAATAAGCTACAATAGCGCGCACTAATTTAAATAAGTAGGCTAAGCCTACATAGACAACATAAAAAATGCCGACCCGTCGGAGCATCGCAAGTGAATGAGAGAGTGGCGGTGGTCGGCTGCGAGTCACTGGAAACAATCTTAAATGATGGCGTGTCAAAGCCGTCACCAGCAGCAATAAAGGCGTCTCCCGGACGGTGCCCTTCTGCCGAACACGTGGCCACGGCGGAAACTGGACACTTCGTCGATCGATCAATTTTTGGTGTAATCGTCAAATCTCCATTTGTTACCTGCGTCGTCGTAAACTTGAAGGCGTTTAAATCGCCCAAGCATGGGCAAATAGCTGGAAAAGTTTAATTCACGTTCAAATACAGGGCGTCAATAAAGTAACGATCGGGTTTTCTTTTTGAATAATCTGATCTAAAATGATCGAAATAAGTTGAAAATTTGCATAGTAAATCCAAAGGCGATGAGGATGTTTTTGAAATAAAATGAATAAAATTGGTCAGTTCATTGTCGAGATATGACCCATAAAGGTATACACTCGTTTTAAAGCAAATAGCGTGTGCCGCGTGCGAGTAACTTCATGGGTGAAATCGACATAAAGAAATTTTAGATAATTTTTGTTTTTAATCAATGAAAAAGTTATTTTATTTTGCTTTATCGATTTCAAGCCTAAAATTATCAAAAAATTCTTTTTCCCAATCTCACCCATGAAGTTACTCGCACGCGTCGCTCGCAAATTGCTTAAAAACGAGTGTTTACCTTATATGGGCTATATCTCAACGATGAACTGACCAAATATATTAATGCTTTTTTCAAAAATATCCTCATCGGTTGTAGATAATTTATGCAAATTTTCAGCTCATTTCGCTAATATTGGGCCAAGTTATTCAAGAAGCAAATCCGATCGTTACTTTATTGACACCCTGTATAAACATAATATGCTGGAATTGTCCTTGAACTTTTAATCTTAGAATTTTCAGCTTCTCTGCCATGTACTTGACTCAAGTAACCAAAATTGTGCAATTAAATATAAGAAAATAAAATAAAACAAGATGTATGCAGCATAAAGCTATAAATCGGTTTGTCTTAGTTTTCTGACAATAATTTCTGGCATTGATCAAAGTTTAAATACAAGACTGACAGTTCGTATGCAATCTCATCTTAATTTCGCAAATTTATCAATAGCACGCAAAACCGAGAGGTCAGTTTTTTGCAACTAATGTAAATGGGGAAATGTGATAACACTTTTTTGCATTGTCAGTACTCATTTGTTCACAAAGCGTGTGAAAAAAATGCAGAAGAAACGTGATAATGCATCGACTTCTTACATTTACATTAATTTTATGATATTGGCTTCAGCCGGGGCAAAGCTACGGGGCCGGGGAAACGTCGATTTTCATAATTCTTACATTTCTGAAGAACTGCCGTGGATTCATACAGAGATCTATTGATACTCGACCGATTTTCAGAATCGCCAGTTTCAAAAATATCTCATATTGCTCCGAATGCATTCATCTTTGCATCTCTCCGAACATGCAGGAAATTATTTCGTGAAGGCAATGTTGAACTCACTCGTAAGATCATCACCCGGAATCGTTTTCATGCATAATTGTCCTCTTGGAAGTAATTCTGAACCCAATAAAGCGACGAAATAGAGCACGTTCGGTACAACGGTGAATCCACGTATCCACGTAATAGCAGTCATGCCATACTCTTGATTCTGAAAAATTCATATTGTAATATTTCTGCTGAACAGAATTTGAAAGCTAAAGCTATTTTTCCGACCAAAGATTTTGACTACCATCAATACTGGACTCAATATTGCTATTGAAGTATTAGAGAGAAAGTGCGGAATTTTCTTCAATGTTAGAATTACATTCAGTATTAGATAAATTATGTTTATTGTACGTTCGAACTGGACACGTAAAAGCGCGCGGGCAATTTTCACGCGGAAACTCATGTCAAGCCATAAATTAGCTTGAATATTTACAATCGATGACGCCAACCCGAATTTTCGTTTTAAAACACAGTTGGTTACTGAAATATTGGGTTAAACTAGCGAAAATAGTTTGCCTGTTCATCCGCCTGTTTATTGTTCAACTAGGTCTATGTGTCTCAACGGAAGCAAAACCCGAGTCCCAAGCCTGATTTCATATCAAAAATCTTAGGAGACCCCACCAATTTCAAGTTCGTAATGGTCCTTTCAGCAAATGTTCAGAGAAATGTCTTTTAGAAGAGTATTATCGTTCACACGATGACCTACTTCGATTTACAATTGCCTAGTTTCGTCCGCTATCGTGTCGGATGTCACATCTTGTTACTTCATTATACAAATCTTGGGAGAAAACCGACATTTATTGTCGATAAAATTGTGCTATCATACTCTGTTGCTCTAGACGATTTTTTTGATTGCGATGACCTCGATGATTCGACGCAACTGTGTTGAGAGGGGGGAGTTCGTCGGTGAGAATGAACAAAATTTCTGAAATTAAAAGACACTCAAGAATTCAAAAAGAATGTAAATAATATCTGGTCGCGATGGTGAAGTCTTCTTAATAAGTTCTTAGCGCAAGAAGTGAATGTAACGTTTTCTCTCTGCTTCCTATATTTTCGGAAATCTAGTAGAGATGAATAGTTTCCACTTTCACATCCCTCTCTATCGATCATCCCAATGTCGGCCTGTTATAACAATGAAAGTAAACATAGCATGTCGTTGATGAACAAGTCCATCATTAAAATAATTAAATATTCAGTGAAAACTTTGTCACTGTCATTGATTTTGATTTCTCAGCGCAATGGAGTGATCCATTTTTTGCAACGAGCTCAAAAATCTAAGCGCGTTTACACTCGGTAGAAATATCATTACCAAATGATGTTTGCAGTATTTCTATGACAATAAATTATTAGAGGTTCATGGCTTAAACTTTCGTTCAAACCGTTATCCTAGCATACGCTGATGATGTGCGATGAAATGTTAACAATCGAAGCAGCGAAAAGATGCACTAACATGATCCGATCACTAACCAATAAACAAAAAACAATGTAAAACAGCAGAGCGCGACAGCAATACTTAGTCACACAAAATAAGTCGGCATGGCTCGAAATTCTGTGGTGTGCAGTGCGTTTAATTGTCATCTACTACAAAATCAGGTCAAGTTTACGAGCGTCACTAAAGTAGGTCATAATGGGAGAACCATTCGTCAACGTCCAAAAGGCACAAACACACGTTCGTGTGTACTTTGATCGATGCATCTATTCGCTGCGTCGATTGTAAGCGTTTCATCGCACATCATCAGCATGTGCACTGCACTGCAACACACACTTTTCCCGGAGCATTCGTCGATATTCGTGAAACTTTAGCGTTTGTACACGATTAAATTGTAGAGCACAAGAGTCGTTGCACTAATAATGGTGCATGATTATTAATCGTACTGATTTCTTTTGTCTTATCTTATTTCAAGTGGAAAATATTATCCTTATGGCTGGACTTTTGCTGTAATAGATCTAGGATAAGTAAAGTTCTCTAAGGCTAAAGTATATTTTCATAAAAAAAAGTAAGATGATAGCATAGTTCTAAATTATCTTTGTTGAAAAATTCGATTGTATTAGTAGTCTGTCGGCCTAAAAGAACTGTGAATAACTGACTAAGTTTGATTAGCATATGATTCACCTTAACTTATATCGAACTAACAATGGTATTAAATGCTTCAATATTTGTGAGCGTTTATTGTTCAAGAACAGAAACACTGTAATTAAATCGATTGTAATCAAATCTGACTAATGATCTCTCTCTTCAAATAGTAAACTATTTCGACATGAAATCATAATCTTCAGAATCAGTATAAATGGTATGCGGTGTTCAAGTCTGTCTCCTGTCTTAGGTACTCTGTTCAGTGCATGTTACCCGAAATATATAGCTTCTTTGTATCGCACGTTTTTCTCAGTTATTATCAGCTGATCATGACAATCTAGCAGCTTATGTTAATGAAGCTAGTCAGTGCAATGTTATCACCTACGTTTTGAACTCTACTGTGAATTTATTTTCATATTGCGAAGAAACTATACTTTGAATGAAGCGCTTTTAGCCGTGATAACGTGATCCACGGTAGTATAGTGGTGAGTATCCGCGCCTGTCACGTGCGAGACCCGGGTTCGACTCCCGGCCGGGGAGTGGAACTTTTTGATCCCCCAGGTTCATAAAGTTCTTTTACAATGTGGGAACTCGTCCAACCAAAACTGGAGTATCCAAAAACGTCAAGACATCATAGCGACATTAATCTTTTCAGTCATAAGTTACTGTAATCTGCTTTAGAAAATGACGGTCACAGTATCGGTGAACTTGTTGGAATATGGGAGAACTACGATATTACAGGCAGTCGAAATTTGGGTGCATAGTTAGATTATTTAATATAATTACGAACTGTGATAACAGAAAAAATCACGATTACTGACTGATATGTTCAGTGAAGTGGTTAACAACATTAAATGTCAGTTCTGTTCTTAACTACATGTTACCGAACACTTCTGATCAAAATTTCGTTGACTCTTCGTAATTTCGAACCGCCAAATAACTAAAACCGTTTTCCATACAGACTGGTAATTCTAGGATTCTCCATTGTTCGCGACAAGAATTCTAATTTATCCCAAAGTAAAGGTGCGAAACAGAAAAAATATTTCACTCCCCGGCCGGGAATCGAACCCGGGTCTCGCACGTGACAGGCGCGGATACTCACCACTATACTACCGAGGACTGTTCAGGAAAGGACGAAGACGCGCTCAGCTGTTACTAAATACGACATACAAGTTTGAATTTTGATAAGGGGAGTTCACCCTTGAGAAATCTGCATTATCTAATGAATCACACTCATTCCGACACAGTATATTGCATCTATTCCTAAATCCAGAATGTTAGCAATCGAGTAGATCAAAATGAAACCAGTTTCTTAAAAATCAGTCCCTATGTACAGATAGTGGACTGGGACGGTACTTATACTCGTTGCAAAATCAGAACAAAAGATGTACAGATACGATAACTTGAATAAGGAGGAAGATAGTCAAGCAGATAAAATCTACATAATCAAAAATGCGCTTCCACTGTTCAAATAATTCAGTCTCTTTTTCCTCTTTTGCGATTCGACTTTTAATCTTTGTCAACACACTTCGCATCTCTGGAATTTTGTTCCAACTAATCTCAGCCATTGCGCTATTCTTTCCATCAGTGCATTTCATAACTGCAGCATTTATTTGCACGTTCGACCGGTTAGACAGGCAGTTTTGAAGCCACCTGGGAGGGCTACTTTGAAACTGAACAGCGCGTCGATGAAAAAACATGATTAAAATGGAGATCAGCGTAGCCAAAGAACAGATGATTAACTCCGCTAATACGAAGAAGCCTGAAAACGTAATCTTTAAACAGCGCTAGCCGGTCTCCAAATAATTTCCTCATATTTACTGATCCTAGTTTTTGTTAGCTCAACCACGCTAATGCATTGCTCTAATTAACACTGAATTTTTCTCGCAGAACTTTACTTATTTATTTAACACATTGACGACAATACGACCCACCGGTGGGTCGTATGCGGAGAAAAGAAAAAATCGACAATGTCCCACGTGCCAAAAAACGAAAAACGTGCATTGTCGTCAATGTGTTAAAAGACCTATACACGATCACAATTTCGCAGTCGATTAAACAAATCGAATAAATCTTATAATGAGAGGCTGCTGTCTGCGGAAAACAAGCTCTTGCAAATTATTGATATCAGCGTTATCGATCAATTTCTGCTAAAACCATTTGAAAGACAAACTGTATCGAGACTTAAACATTAGTCCGTGCTAACCTTACCAACAAAGCTGAGATACACCAAAACCATCAGAGCAAAACTACATGCATGAGCCATTTTTAAGAGATGAAAGTTTGACAGTTGACATAGAACTTGCAAAGGCTGAACACTGAAAGTTCGCGTATATAACAACTGAATGTCGCTTGCGATGATCGAAAATTTTCTAATAGAAGCTAATTTCGTTGATGGTAAGTGACACAAATGATGCAATTTGACGCAAGTGACGACGCAAGTGATTTAATCCACAAATTTCTTTGACGACTATACGCTCCCACTGCTTGCACTTTGCCATGGTTCTTTTGACCTTTCAAGACCATGTGCCATTATTTCTGTCGTTGGCATGGTATCTCGGAGAATAGTGCTTCGTCCTATGACTTGAGACATGTTATTTTTGAAATCCGAGAAGCATTTGCTTGCGTGAGTATTAGCAGTCGGTCATTTTATCGTTCGCTGGGCGCTTGCCTTCGTCATTTCTTCCTGTCTTGAAATCGATCTCTCTCTTTGTAAACAAACAGCGTTCAAACGCCTATGGCAGTTAAACTGACAAACAGCTTTCGTTTGGTGCAACTAATACATCGTTTTGATTGAGTCATTTATACGAAAATCGCTACGGTTGGTTTACATTTGTCCAACCTTTCGTCAGAAATGCTTCAGCGAATGTTCTCCGCTCTCATCTTCCTTTGCATTAGTAAGTTTAGAGCAATTATTCGAGAGTCACGCGGCTTGAGCTTAGTAGCGAACGAGTTATAATTGCGAATACGACCTCCACATAGCTAACAAGCATAAATCTAGAAAAAAAATGGATTGACTATGAGCACAGACATTTGGGATAATCGCAAAAAAATAGTGAGTGATTAACGATATTGTTAAGCGAAAATGATTTAAAATCATCACTCCTTCGCCATATATGGATTAAAAATGACCTTTCGATATGGAAAGTGCTTTTATTTCGAAATGACGATTAATGCGAGAATCAGTCTTCGAATTCAATTAGAAGAGCTCCTCAGGCAGCAGACTGTAGAAAGTGTAATTGATCTCGACAGCGGTTCGAGGTCACATATTTCAGTTTAAGTCAGGATTCTATATCCTTGGTAATGACGACTAGAGAAAATTTTGACTTTCAGAATTCCGTATACAAGATGTTAAAGAAAGCTGAGGTATTGAGGTAAAAGAAAGATATTTATGAGACATTTCCAATGTTCTAATCGATATGGGCATAAAGTTGAGAACATTGCATTCTGGTAAATATCACAACTTAATTGCAGTGCACATTTCGCTGAGTAACGAGCAAGAAATTGTCAAAACCATATTCAAAGATTACGAGCAGAGAATTCGACCCGTCATCAACACGAGCACGGCCACAGTCATTTCCATCTTTCCTGTTTATTTGAATGTTCTCGAAATGGTGCGAATTTTTCATAGTAATACAGGATCTGTAAACAGTGTATTTGTGGCTACAACTGGAAGCCACGACCCTTTTCCACGCAGCTCTGTATTCGAGTCTAAACAATTATATGTTTTATATCACTGATTAATTTTCGCCTTTTAAAGTGAGTCAATTTAATTTTCGAAGTAATACTTGATAAAATTGAGAGAGCAGGAAGGATTCTATCGAAATGCTCTTAGACAGAGAGAGACCATAATGCTGCAGTAAATATTTTAGTGTATGTTAACCTGGAGACTATTGTGCTGCAACATAGAGAGATCACTTTAGTTTCAAATGTCTTCTTTCCTCAAAAACATATCTTTGTATGTTCTGTTTCAAAAAAGCTCAATTACTGAGCTGGGGGCTTATCAAGTAGCTTATCATGATTCAGACATGTCGAAATTCACCTTAGAAGTATGAGAGGCGGTCGCAGAGCTCTGATCTCAGCCCTGTGCTTTGACCAGATTGAACTCAGACAATTGCCAGTATTGTCAGCAGAACAAAGGTTACTTTTATAGAATACCGCTGAAGAGACTGTTAAGTTCAGCATGGACTACAAGCAGGTGACGTTTTAGTTTATCGATCTTTTTCTTAGTGCTGACAATGATAAATACTCCCTTCTTCACCAAAATATCAGTACGAAGATTCGACTCTTGAACGCATGCAAATACTTAGCTTGAGAACCGCGACAGTACCTACACCTCCATGAGCATTCAGGCTATAAGCTTATGTCGATGTAAGTCCATATAGTAAAGAATCCATTTACTTTTTACTGTAATCGCTGGAGCTTAACTTTTGGAGAATTGTTCGACTATTGAACTCTACCGATAAGATGTGAAAATTTCAGGTAAAACTTTAGCTTTCCCTCAAACCCCAACCTACACTTAGGGGCTCACTTCACTCTGTCTACATTATTGAGACAAATGGTATCTTTTTCGAGATGTTCTACCCCAATAGTCGTCACAGGGCCGTACTAAACTATACTAAGTATAACTTATTATCAATAAAGATATGGACCGCTTTCCTTTGCAAATTGACGTCACGCAGCCTTTGTAGACGTGGAAGGACGACTATCTTCAATGGAACCCATCAGATTTTAATGGAGTGCAGTATATTCGAGTTCCCGAAGAGATGCTTTGGACACCTGACACTTACTTGGAGGGAAGGTAGGTAAATCCAACGTTATTTTGTGGCAAAAAACCGCTGTTACAATGAACTGACTGCGGCAAAAAAACTCCTGCTAGCTTTTACCTTCCAACTCTTCAAGATGAAAATGACTGCGACTCTGTCTGTATGATTACTATGACACACAAAGTTAGATCGACGAGAGGGAAGCCGTAAAATTGGGGAGCAAAAAATCCGATAACCATGTCTCACAAAACCGTAGTAATTTTAATTATAGCAATTATATTTCGAAACGCGCGGCGATGATCAGGAAGTTGTGACTAGGATATATATCACATATGACACATCTTCTAGCGCATGTCACAACTGGCGATCCACCAAACTTCCCACTATTGGGAGTGAGGGTGACAAAAGTTGTTCTTATAACAGTTTTGTTTTACGGAAAAGATCCCAGACAGGGAATTGCTAGGGTTACGTGAAATAACATGGTAATCCTCTGAAACCTGGAGGAGGTATTCCGAAAATCGCGCTATCTTCTCCTCTTCAATCTTTCTAGCGTTGTCCCCTTATCTCATCGACCAGATTTTTATAAAAGACGTTTACTTCAAGTGGTTCTTCTAAGCGGTTAGTGCTTGCTTATTCAGTCATAAGTCAAAAGAAACAAGAATTTTCTGTAAAAAGGTTTTAATTGGCAGCAGTTTGTGAGCGATTGGTGATGATTTGTCATCGATTGATGTGCGCAAGCAGGAAGCCTTCATATGATGAAGGAGTGCACGCGGGTATTACAGACAGCGACAACAATATTAACATTCAAGTTACTTCAAGTAACAGATATGGTATGCTGTATAGAGCTGATATAATACGACAGCACTCGAGAAGGAAGCCTTCATATGATGAAGGAGTGCTCGCGTTTTTTTCGCTCAATTGAGCGCTAAGCTTACAATTCCTGTATGGTTCATCTTTCGTAAAATGTCTGCAACTTTGACAGAATTTAAGGTAGCATGATAAGCACAGTA
>NIUQ01002933.1:0-19655 GCA_002796945.1 Plectus sambesii
GCTGACAAAAGCGCATTTGTAGAAGATCGACATCAGATGCGGCTCTTTCTCGATGAGTTTGTTAAACGCCTTCTCCATTAAGTGAATTGTTCCCCGACCCTACGTCCTCGGGGCATCCGTCAGTCGTTTCCATGTGACCCTAAGCGCTCTCTTCTGCAAGTCGTTCAACTTGAACGACAGCTCTCGGACGAGAATTCTAATGCCTGAAAAAGAATAAATTAGAAGTTGACTACTGTGCACCGAATAGCGATAGTTTGTCAAAATGATTATGGGAATCATGGTCCCCTGAACGTCTTGCCACCAATTATGCGATATTTATGTTCATTCAATGCCAACTAGGATATTTTTCAAATCAAATTAATATGACTACTGTCCTCCTTGATTATGAAAATAATCTCTTTGAAGCCAGATTGGATCCTGCTCAATTTAGAAAGTTTTATTGTGAAAGTGGAAATGATATATATGGGAGCAAATTGACGGTTACTTTCGCGAGCCTCTCGATCCGCCGGCGTTTCAAAAGTTTTAGATGTAGGCGATGTGACGGGAGAGGTAGAGCTGCAGGGGCAGAGAGCCATATGATTGTTGCCGTCAGGAGTGTGGGGCAGAATTCGCACCGACCGCTTCTTCTTCGCCTCGTCCAACTTTTGCTGGATGCCTTGCTGAAGCAAAAATGATAGACATCTATTCCACCAATCCATTTAACTAGTTAAACTAAGCTTCATAAAAATGCAAAAATATGTTTTTTATTCACTCAAACTGTGCCCAAAAATATTTTGATGTGTTAAATGAAAACCAAATCATGGTAGTCACGAGATGGAAGGTTCGGCTGTAATTTGCAAGCATCTCATGCTTTCTTTCCTTCTCGGTACTTGAACTGAGTGTTTGATATCGCCGTAATTGAACCTGCAGTTACGATGTTCATCGCTGTGTTATATAAATCAGAAAATTTTGAGCATATTAATATGAAGTCAAGACTTTGCTCGAGTATTTTTCAAAGAAAATTACAAAATTGAATGTTTCAGCCATCATAATTGCTCAGTCAATTTAAAAATGGCGCAAACAGTGTGAATATCATTCAACATTGTACTGCATATTAGAGCAAATAGAGTAGCGTTATTTGAATATCGTTCAAAGAGGGTGATGAGACTAAGGCTAAGGGAATTGCAGAAGTTCGAACGTTACCGCTTGCTGCAGGTCAAATTTCTCCTGCTTGTCCAGCTGCTGCATCGTCACATAGTTCTCATTTAGTGACTGAATGATCTTCTTCCTTTGTATCAGTTCGTGTATGCGCATCATTGTCGGTGATCAGATTGTGTTTGTCAGAAAGCAATAATTTCTCTTCTTTCTTCGAAAACACAATACCTGTCAATAACTTCACTACCAAGTTCAGCAGAATAAGGTATATTCTGTTTTCGCTAACGCAACAAGTTGCTCGCTCAGTCGCTCGCGGATGACTCTTTGGAATGGCACACCTTGGAACGCGCTGAAATAGCTGTTATCGATAGTTGTCAAAATAGGCATTCTTTCAAACGCTTACCAAATTGTTTCAGTATGAACCGGAAACTGTTGAACGCATTCAGTTGAATATCTTGAATACTCTCTTCTAAAATATATCCAACAAAATAATTTTGCGAAGAAGATGTCTATGCGACAGTCGCTCTTGTGCTCTTCTGCAACCGAACAAGTAAATTCATTGAAATTTTCGAAACTGACAGGAATGGTTAATGTAGCGGCAATTTAGTGCCTTCTTGATCGGAGAGCGCAACAAATTTTCCTACAATACGACGAATTTCATTTTTCCGCAGGCATTCTAAAATGCTACTGCCTCCTCGCACACGCGTGACGTTTGCGATTGAATTCTTGCGGGGGTGAGACGTTCAATAGTAATGCTGTCACGCCCAGTCAGATTCGTCCGCCTCCGGTTGGAATCTGGTAAACTGCCAGGAGGATAAAGACCTTCTTTTCCGGTTGCTGTTAGCGACAACCGCGTGAATAGGCTTCTAAGCGCTTGCTGCTGCATGTCAGCGAGTGAGCTTTCAATGATCAAAAAGTAAAATGATGACTAATCGGTAAGCAATTGCCGGTAAAGGAGCGCGGGTGTTATTGCTTCAATGACGAAATGTTTACTTCTAATAAAAAAGAATGAGTCCTAAGGTTGCGATTCAGCGTTATATGAGTATGTGTACTATGAACGAGATGCGTACCTCAGGGAAATATAATAGCTAGCAAACTCTTATCGTTAACAGTGATTCATTATCCAAGAATAACATGGTGATTTTCTTTAAGAAATGATTTTTATAGGGTACAATTGCTATTCCGCGGCGAGCCACAGTTCATGGATGAATGTTATCATTCGTACTAAGTGCAAAGTTTCCGGGACACATTAACAGTGAAAAAATGGTTTTCACTTTTCCAGTGAAGCGAGAAGAGGCGAATTAAATTTAGCAAAAGTTTACGCTTCGATTTAGGCTCAGTAGAACTACTCTGCGAGTGATTCAAAATTTCTTGCGCTCACCTGCTATTTGAACGCTGGTGAAATTGAAGCCAGTGAGGTAGAAGTGACTGAATAGGCTCCAGAAAATAATTAATGCGCTCCTCCAGTTGTAACTTTTGCAAAGCTGTGTGGATTCGCTGAAAAGAAGCTGCCATTGCAAAGTATCGAATAATGCCGAAATAACACGCAATACAGTAGCTTCGTTCCTGCTTGGCGCATCTACTTCCTACTAGTACGCGTTTGTCATGGCTCTTAAGCAGAGCAGAACTGAGGTCAAATATGCCAATTAGAAAAGAAAATATTAATTGCCTAACAGACCCTAATTACAAGGATTTTCTTCTAACAGTATTAACTCAAAATATTTGACAATCTCGAGAAATACAGGCCGTCAGAGAGAGAGTAACTTTCTTTTTAAAGATATTAATAATTGATCGCAATTTCTACATGTTTAGTATATTTTTGCAGAGCATATTGTCATTTCCACGGCGAAGAAGCGAAATGTCATACGGTTCAACGCAACTGTCCGGAAAGGCAGAGGCAGAGAGTCGCAAAATCGGCTTCCAGTCGTTCAGAGGTTAACGAGGCAATTCACTGGGGACGAGGTGCAAGTGGGGGAGGGCTTCGGATGAGTGAGGAAGTGGTAGGAAGGTAGGGTTATTAGCTTATTAGCAAGGGTTCAGAAACTAGCTACACAATCCACGAGGGACGGGGTGGGTGGAATCAGCGAGGGCGAGTGGGAAATGGAAGGGACCAGCTGGTTTAAGGCTGATTAGAGAGCTAACATATGATGCCTTGTCCGAACCGCAATCACACAAAAAGCATTCGCAATTACTTTCTTTCTCTCTCCCCTTTCTCTTTAAAATAAATTGCGTTGAGGTGAACGAAGCCCAAAATATGGATAGCTCGAATTATTCTTTATCACGTAAGAAACTATAATCTTGACCAGCACAACTCGGAGAAAAAATTAAATCAGAGGTCAGAAATCAACTCCATTTAACCGTTGCATCCCGAAATTTTAGTTTGCTCAAGGACGACGTCAAAATCGATGATCGCAGTTGTGCTCACTGAAATTGGACGCTCGATGTATGACGCAATCAAATATGTTGACATCATTGTCAGCAGCGCCTAGAGGACCTGTACTATAACTGAGCAAAGATGCTGGTACAAATTCTAGCACTTAAAGATATTCCCTGCAAGAAACGCTGATGATATTGCAGAAATAAACATGCATAAACATAAACAAGCATTAGAATGCAAATAATCTTCACCAGAGCGCTATGTCTAGCCTTCACTTATCCCACGCATTCAAAATTTGAGACTATCAATAGAAGCATGCTTGACCTAGTATGCGCTGCGTTTTAAATAAGCATAAATAAAAACAGAAAATAGTAAGCATGCAAAAACAAAATTTGCGAGACTGTAGAGCGTAGTATCGCGCCAACTAAGAATACAATAACAACAACATACTTCCTCTCTAAAGGCCCAACGACGCAAGTAGCCGTGCAATTTCGTCACCGGCACGATCACATGGAACAACCTCCGAGGAAATGGGCTCGCGACACGCAAGCCCAGCGCCGAAAACGGAAGAGTCCAGCTCCGTAATTCCATCCGATTTGGAACGCGTCGCCAACGACCGACTGAATCCGGCCTTGATGCTTAAAGTGCCGCGTTCGATGTGATTTACATGCTCGAGTCTCGGTTTCGTGCGTATCATCAGTGAAAAGATATACCTAAGGTTGAAAGTCACGCAGACAAGAGGGACGCAAATAGCGGGTGTGGGGGCGGTTAGCGAGAACCAATAATTGCACAATATAATTTTGCAAAGTAAAAAAATATTTATGTTTTCATAAAGGTTGTTGGAAAACTCAGTATAATGAAAGATTGCAGACTGTTCCAATATTCTTAACTAGAGATCATTATTTTAGATAGAAGGCATTCTTGCAGCTTTGAGTAATTTATCCGGTTATCAAGATTTCTCGCAATTCGCTACCGAGATTTTACTTTGTCGCATCTTTCCAAAAAACTTGGTAATCTTATTTATCTATTGGATGCAAACACTGATGCCAACTGTGTGATATCCTAAAGTTTCTATATATTTGTTGCTTTGTTCAGGATAAATGGAAGATTTGGGTCGTTTAAGGGCTGTTCATGTTTCGCAAAAGGTTGGAGGCGGTCTGCAATCTGCATAACTATCGATGTCTGAATAAGTCCCTGATGCAAACACAAAGGAAACGACTTTGTCGAGTTTTCTACACCTCCGAAAGCAGCATAAATGCAACTTTTAATGAACCAATGCAAATAGAGAACGACTAAGTTTGTCCTCTTCTCTTTTCACGGCTACCTCAACCCTCTCTGCATTTGTGTGCACAACAATTCTATTACAGTACATGCAAGTAACCCTTGGTACCATATTATTCAAAAGTAACGCGCGACAACTTTCTATTGTTTAATGTCTCAACAGATCTTTGAAGTCAACCAAGAAAATGCTTCTTAGGCATAGCGCATTGGCCAAAAAATGACTGAAAAGAGATCTTCAGAAATTCGGCCGGCACGCGAGCGATGCAGTAAAAAGAACAAGGCCATTGGTAGGGGGAGGGGGACAAATGATGGAGAGCGATCGTTTGGAATTCAGAGTCATCGGCGTCATTCACTCAACTTAATGACTAGCGTTTGTTTGAGGGCAGCAAAGAAAGATGGCAGAGGCGCGACAGAACTACCGATGCTTACGTCATAGTGATTAATGTTGCATTGGCAAAGCGCTGACAAAGACATCGGAAGAGAAGCTCCAACTGACCCACACTTGATTCTAGTTAATTAAGCAGAGAAGAATGCTTTTTGGTCAATCTTTTTATAAACAGTAAAGAATAGAGCATAAATGCTTCACTTTTATGCTCTTTCAAAAAGACTTATCTACGCTACAGGTTACGTAAATAAGAATGGGCTAAGCTGTTGGGCTTTTTTATCAGCGCTCCGTTAGAGACTGCAACTAGATTTAGTCTAAATTTTCACTGCATAATACAACAATCTTCAACTGTGGTGATGCACATGATCTATTTGAGTGCAAAATATTCAGAATGAGGCATTGAGAATCCGACGGTTCCGAAATTTCGAGTAGTAATGGAAAGGAAACAATTCTTAAAATCTCCATCCCTCCTTTCATCTACTTGCGCTTTCAAGAGCAGTCCATACTGGCAGATTCACCCGTCACCGCTAAATATTGCAGGCCTAAAACTCTATTAATAGCACAAAAACTTTAAATTCTTTATAAATAAAGACATCTACTACTGCGCGCGCTTACTTCCTCCCTTCCATGCTCTGCTCGGCAGTGCGGGCGAGGCCTTAATATTCCTTCCTTTTTGCTCGCTCTACGCGTCACCGCCTTACATTTTCAGCGCCAGAAATTCACGCAGCGCGCTTCACAGCCATAGCCGCTGCGCGCAATTTATTTCAACCACCACAGTCGAATTCCGAGAGTTGCCGTAACCAGCGAAGCGCATTCCTTCACAAATACAGACAGCGCGTGTAATTTCCCACCATATACAACTAGTAGCGAATACCTCTTTCACAGAATATTGCAAGAATCTTAAGAATTAGCAGCGAGCGCATGTACAAAGATGCTCAATCGTTCAAATACCTCAAAAATGTGAGTCATTTCTGGACTTTGCATCTCTCCTTTGGTAGGGATTCATTCGACCATCGGGAGCTAACCGGATATTGCAATATTTAACCTAGCAGCAGACCGTGATTTCCGTCAATTAAGGTGTTTACCGCTCACACGCCTAGCACTTCCATGTCCAGTATACTCGACTCATTGCACATAGGCGGAGAGTGAGGGGAGGCGTTTCTGACTGGGGAGGATGGATTAATTGGTCTATAAGGGTCCTGCTACTTTCGCCATTCTAAAAAGTACAGTTGAACTCGTTGAAACCGGATTATGAGGGACCAGAAGATTTTGATCCATAAAAGTAATTAAACTACTTAGCGAAAGCGATATAAATCCAAATAAAACAAATTTTGCAAATCTTGCAGAAGGCGCGAACAATTCCCCCTCTCCTCGCAAGTACGCCTATTCGGTGGAAAAGCTGAAAGCTTACACTTCGCATTCATTTATGATGAAGAAATATTTCCTGTTCCTTCGATGTTACAATTTTAATGCTATTCCCAAGGATTCCCAAGCGATTGGCTTGAATGAAGTTCATTCAATTGAAAGTGCAATCAAGGTCGCGTGCGGACGGACACTGGGAGTACGTTTGAGCCAAATTAATACTTCGCGAAAACGTCATGCTTTGTAAAACTATTGCAATTGCAGAGCTGCGATATTTGCAAGCGTTGTGACTGATCAGAATATTAAAAAAAACTGGAAATAACAGAAAAATGACCAATCGTTGCCCTTGCTATGTTGCGATACTGCAAATGCAAGAGCTTTATGAAACAGGTCGCAGGGTTCCTGGATACAGCCAAAAGCGGAAATACTGTGACAGTTCATTATGACTTCGAGAGTGCGGAAACAATTTACAAGAGGCTACAAGTAACGCACGAAATCGACGCGTAACTCACTTTTGAGTTGCTCACTAAATGGCGAAACTTCGAGTAGTTAGCAGTTAGTTAATGAGAGAAGCGTGGCATACCCTTGCACTGAATAAAGCGATGCAGTAAGTGGGATCGTCTCGCGCCGTAATAGAAATTCGCGACAAGAAAAGTACGCAGGAATTGATTTTTGCCAGTTTCATGCGAGTAATAGCCGCGCATTGTCTCCACGCGCATATATTAGCAGCGCCACAGGTATCTTAGTCGCCGCCTATGTTGAACTCTTAAATATTCCAAAAACGTGCAAGGAGCACTATTCAAATGAAAGCGCGCGACTATAGAGCGGTTGTGCCAGTACGGCCGTTCATCCTGATTTGGCAGGTTGACAACTGACCGACCCAATTTTTGTTGGCAACTCAGCTGCATAGTAAAAGTCCTGCACTTGTAAGACGAAAGGTCGAGGGCAGTTATAATTCACGTGAGAAAAGAGCTCTGGAATGCGAGAGCGTCTCGAGCAGATGAACCGATTTGCCTACGGCAATACAAGGAAGTGGAGTGCAGCAGAGTTGAATATGAAATCCATTCGTGACTAATCTACAGGCGGAATCACAATGGCAACGTTGTTCACAAGCGTTTCAGGTCAACTTTTTATGATCGAAAATTGGGTGATTGTCAGGCCTAGATGATTGCAGGGCTTCCTGACGGGTGTCGAACAGCTCATTCGGGAATAGTTTAGAAGCAGCATTAAGCGGTAGTTTCTACCAATTGGAAAGAAACGTGGAATCGGGGGGGGGCTGAGCTTGAGATAAGAGGTCAAAAGTACAGTTGCGACTGGTTGCATCTTATGATCGTGACGAATTCGCAAGTACTCACGCAAATCCAACATTAGTGCTGACCTTCGCAACTATCTCATTGCAGCAGCTAGACTGAACTCATATAATGGCCGCTATAAATCCAAGCTGAATGTGAGCAGGTTCGAATATTGTACCTTTGGTCGGTTCCTGTGAGCTACACAGGTTTACTGCAAAATGTAAACAGTTTTCAACAATGCATAAGTTGCGAAATTCACCAAAAATTCAAATTTAATTCTCATTTAGCAATGCAAATAATTGAAAGCATCGAGCATAAAAGCACAGCCTAAAAATAAAAAGAACTCGCACAAATGGGTCGAATCTGATAATTACACGAATGATTTTTCCATAACTTCGACCGCGTCACCAATCATGACTCTTCTATGACTCTTACTATCAGCAAACTGATTGAATGCCAGAAGTATGAGAAAAGTGAAAGGCATATGGAGAAGATAGAAATTCATTTAGTCGCGTTCGTACTCTGCCGTGCAAGGTAGTGTCAGAGTGACCTATCGATTCTTTTAGGAAAAATATGAACGAATTCTCGCGGAGGAGTTGTAATTTGCTATCGTTCGTAACTGGCGAAATCATGTGGGAATGGGCGCTGGGAACACGAAAGCTTTACTTTACTTGGAATAACTACTTATACAGATATCGATGAATTTTTGTTTAACGCTTGAGGGAGGGTAAGTAAATATTGACGAAGCCGTTAAAACAATCGATGCTGTCAGTAGACAAACATTTTGGTGGGTTTCTTTCGGGAATATAAGTGGTTCAAATGATATGATTTTCAGATTAGATAGCGATGAGATCAGACAGATGAGCGGCGAAATTAGAAATAGCTGGCTCAGTTTATCGTAATATGGTATTTGCAGTTCAAAATTCTTGAAGGACCATCATAAAATGCTTTCGCCTAAAATTCGATTTCGATGCTCAACAGCACAGTAAGCAGACTCAATCTTGCTGTTTTTTGAGATGGGACGCCTATGTTGGCGTGTCCGAAAGGGATAACGGAAAGTCAGTGGTTTGTTTAAACCACTGTTAACAGTTGAGAACGGAGAAACTGTGTCTCCCTACCACCAAGTTATTAATGTCACACATGCCATCGCGATGATGAATACGCATCACTGAAACTCTGTTCCTCAGTTAGCAGCAGTTTTATGAAATAGACCCCAGAAAAAAACGCCGACCTAAACAAATCGCCTCTCCTCTTCTCGCACGGTTGCACACAGCAGATGTCAGCATGACTGACATCGAAGATCAATGAACAACGCTTCAGATAATGATCTAACAAACAGATATATTCATGCCAGAAACAGTCCACATCACTAATAATGTGATGAAACATTATCCTATTCGCAGCCGATCCTTCTCCGATATTATTACTTATTCTATTCTTTTTCAAGATCAAAATAAAAAAAGCCACGCGAAAGACTGACTGCGTTCATCACGTGGCAAAAATGCCTTTCCGCACGTGACGAGATATATCAGCAGTTAGCGGTGTTACGATTCATTCTGCCGACCGCTTTCGCTGCCGAGCGGATCTACTTTCCAGAATTCAGTTTGCGCTAGCTGATGTTTTTTCTACTCTAGTGATTTAAGTGACAATCAATGACTGTCGTCTCGCGCATCGATTTTCTCCTTTCTCACACATGTCTTCCCTTTTTGCCCAGTTTATCGAATGTCGTTGTCTAGCCAAACTACCCTATATATTCATATAAATGTCCTAATTACAACTGTTGCGATAGCAACTGCGGTAAGTCGGCTCATTGGTTAGTAATGACGTAGATATGACAAATTTTTTCGCACTCATCACTACAGAGCAGCCATCACACATTCCACAACTTTCATTATAATATTGTAATTGGAGTATTTTTTTATGAAAAAGGCCGTGGAGTTTCTAATACTGATATTCTATGAACGAGCAAAACAGCATTTGTACGATTCGCATGACTTAGCACTCGTAATTTCAAAAGTCGAACCAGACACGCTAGTGGAGCGCCATTATGTATGAGTAAAGATAGAAATGGAAGAACTGATATTCTTTCACGTCGTGCAATTCGAAAGCTACAATTTCTAGTAAATGACGAGCAGCCGCTCCCACACAAGCTTCTAACAGAAAGTTTCTTACAATAAGCAGAGTTCAACAGAACCATGAGGCTTGCGACAACACCGACATTGGTCTGAACGGAGCAGCGCTTTTTTTGAGGAAACCAAATAAAAGCGCAGACTTGTCAGACTTATTGTCTTAACAAAAAACAAAACAGAAGCGAAAGCTTTCACGGCTTATAATGTAATAACAAACAAAGCCGAATGAAATGCTGTAGTGCGATTCCGTAATGAGTGTTGCACAGACAGCAGCGAGACGAAAAAATCGAACTGTTCCTGTTTCCCAGGAGGGCGTGAGATCGCGTAATTATGGGCTTAAACCTTCGCTTCGCTAATCCCTGATGTCCGAATGAAAATTGATTTTAGTCTAACAGTTTTGCAACTTTCTCACGTGAAGAATAAAAACAGATATAACTAACCTTTACTATTGCAACCAGAGAGAATGACAGATGCTGTCAAGCTTTCAGGACTTCTTCACATATGACAAGACTACGAGAAGGAGACGTCGAGATTACAACAAAGAATAAGGAAAGTCATGTTAAGAGAGGTTAATTATTTACTTTTAGAGTTAGGTGCAGTGGGCGTAACAGTTAGCAACTAGGGCCAAAGCTAAGATGACGTCAAGAGAGGGGCAAAAATCCCCCAGCTTTACTAATTCTCCTAAGTTTGGAGGGTTCGCTAACATACGGGACGCGCCACTTAATCCGTTACTTTGGCGGCTCGTAGCCTCCTGAATCATTCTACCTACCTTCTGAACGCGCAGATAGAACATTGAAAAATGAGCATTATTCGATTATAGACATAAATTCTCATATTACTAATACAATATTTCCCCAATATTATAACAAAAATAAGCAAACTCCGACCAGTTTAACGCTAGCTGATCACCGGGTATTTCACGAAATGTCACAAATTTGATCCGCTGTAATAATATATAAATTTCCAAACCTAAACGGAATTATCACGCGTTTAGTAGAGACGAAATTGGCGCATTTGCAAACCCTTCCTATGTAACTTCTCTACTTCAATCTTTGGCATCGAACATCTTTCAAAAATTTGCCTATTTCATTACCCATAAAGAATAAATTTATTTCTAGAGCTTTGCACCACAAGATCAGCCGCACTCCTAGATCGAAACATGCTCAACATTGAGCTTGAAATTATTTCTCAACTTTGATTGCTCTCAACGCAAGTTACTCCAGTTTACTAGGGAAAAGTGTTGTTTAACCAAGAGCAATAGAAATAGTCTAAAGACGTCCGCATTACATGGGTTAAAAGCTCCCACGCCAAGGAAAAAACCTAAAAGGGATTTGTTTTCAACAGCAGCCAAGCCTGACAAGGCACGCAGACAAATGACAACAGTGAAGGCGTATGCAAGGCGTGACGCGCGAGCGGGTGGCGAGGTTGTCATCAGATATGCATTGGGTCCAGTCGAAATGACGAAGGTGCCGAGTTTATGAGCACTCTTCGGTGATCGTTCAGGTAACCAATGTGCATACGATCGAGCTTGGGTTTCTTTTGGTCTAAGGATAAAACCTGACAAGCCTGGGTAATTTTAAAAGGCCTGAATATGGGTTAACAGAAGATTCAGATCCAGTGGTTAATATTTCCACATGACCTGATGGAGGTTATACAATTTCACAAATTCTACTTTCAACACATACAGTATCCTTTCTCTGGACTATTCTCTTCTTTTTGGCTTTCATTCATCCTGAAACGCTTTACTCTCCCATTGCAAACTGTACTGTTTTACAATCTTCGAAATTTTTCGAATCTTCAACGGGTTGCGCACAGTTCAAAGACGGTCAGAGATCAAAGGCGATCAAAGATCAAAAGCGTTCACCGTCTACCATTGATCGAAACACGACGGGGATACTTTCATTGGAGGGGTTCGTGCTTGTTACCACAAAAGATGGGCTCCATTGGCTTTAATACATCACGTGGCTAACGACAGGCACACTTAATGTCATTATTAACCCGACTCTGGCTAGGGATTCTCTTGAAAAATTCTTCAGTAGATCCCTGTTGGAAAAGTTGCTTGATGTTTGGGTTCTCGCAGTGCACATGTAGACTGCATTGTGATCTTACAAATGATGCTCCGAAGGCGCCAGATAAAATTATGGCGAGGAAAGATCTGCCAGTGGATGCTATATAAGAAATTAATAAATATGAGGGCGCAATGCTTTGCGATCATGAGCGCTTCAGTTTTATGCTCACGTATCTGTCGCAAGTGTCTTTCACAAAACCGACATTTGGCTTGTCTGGTGATAAAGAAGGCTTCAACGTCGGCAAATCCTACAAAGCATATGCTGCCACTCAGGGCAAGTTTTGCTCAAAAAATGCAGCAGACCTAACCCATGCTCATATTCGATGGAGCAAACAGCGCGTGAGCTGTCATTGATTTCGACTATGATCTATGATTGTTCATACCGAATAAGCTGACGCCGGTAGTTTGGCGAGTTGCTGCTCAGGGCAAGTTCATGCCTTCATTTAAAATGCATGGTCGCCATAAATTTTACAGCTCGGAGTGAAGCGTGCATATTGTTGTTACTCTTACGTGCGAGAGACATGATTTGCGGTCGGCGCTCAATGATTAGTCGTCTGAGTTGACTGGAACAATAAATTTGCTCGCAAAAGCCTAATGATCGATCGATTGTGTGGCCCTCAGAAGTCCAATTGAAATACCTACAAAAACTGGACAAGAAAAAAGATAAAGTTGCATAGCATATACAAGAGAACTGTATTTGAACTAGTCGCAGCTGGGTGCAAATTGTTGAAGAGGGTTCTTACACGAAGCCAGAGCACTACAGGCCTGAAGGTCTAGCACGAAAGAGGGCTCTACTCGGCTGCTCACTTGGTGCTTCATTTAACCGTCTCCTTCACGACGTCCAGAGCTGAATGCGGAATACTCTAGGTTCTGCTTCGCCGTTGATAGGCTCTGGAGGTCTTCAGTTTTAATTGACAATAATTTTCCAGTGTTTTTATTTTACCGTTTTGCACAATATCTTTTGCGCGCAGTTGATTATCTATCACATAAATGAGAATAGACGAACAACTAGAATAGCGCAATGAGAAACGAACTGTAATAAGACTGTTCTTCCCTTGACAGTTTCTTTGTATATGTCCGTGATGTATATTTTTCTCTAAATTAAATGCAGTTACACGATTTATTCTTCCTTTAGCAGTATTTATTCAATATTATCGATATTCATTGGAAGCAAAATATAACATATATTTGTGGTGAGATCATTATAATCGGTTATGGTACATTTTGACACAACTAACACCAGCTTCTTTGTTGCAAGAACTTTAAACGTAATTGCCCGTTAGCGCAATATAGACAAGCATTTGGCATGCAAAGTCTTCCATAGTATATGACAACGTTGATAGTTACAACGATACAGACTGCAGTTATATTCTGCTACCTTCAGTACTCAGGCTCAGCCAAATTGAGTCTTGACACGAACAGTTATGATCAGGGAAGCGTGTGATTGCAATAATTCAGAACTGTTATGAGAATAAAGTTCACTTCAAGAAGTCTGCGTCACAGCTACTGACCCAGTATTAAGGCCAAAAATGTAATTTGGCTCTTTCTGTGATAATTCCTGCTACATTTGTTAGGAAATGCGTGAATGTATAGGAATGTGGCAGTGTCGCCGTTTCGACATATTTCCTTGACGTTCAAGTTTAAAATAATGTTCAGATTGCCACATTCGCAGGATTTCGACGGAAAATTTCATAATTACTTTCTGTTATACTTGTAGCCCACTGGTGTACAGGGGCTTATTTCATAAAACTATTGCAATTGCTGAAACGTGAAACTGCAGAATAGCAAGCGCAGCGTTTGGTAAGAAAATTTGAAAATGATCAATCACTGGTTTTGCATTTCCATATTTCCTCAATTGTTATTATTGTTTGATGAAATGAGCCGCAGATCGGCGGCTGTGACGCGATATTTAAACATGATCATTGTGAACAATTAATTTGGGACAATCAGGTGGTGTAGCGACTTCTTTGGCATGTTTGGTGTAGTGCTCGAAGCCGGCTTTAACTCGATCAACGACGCCTGCGATGAGGATAGTCCAGGCCTTGGTAGCGTCAGGGAAGGCGCGCACGCATTCCTGGACGCTCAACACGTCGATGAAACACTCGCCGAATCGCTCCCACAAAATTGGCTTGAAACCGAACTGGCGAAGAGCCACGTGTTTTGCTCCTGCAATGTTTCTTCTAGTCATTAAGCCTTTCGATATACCCTCCGCAACTTTTCGCCTAAGCTCAACGACAGCTTCATTACAATGCAACTCTGGCGATTGGAAACCAAACCAAGAAAAGCGATTTAGCTAAGTACCTATTCAATGCTATTGGCATGCATCAAGCATGCTTACTTCTGCGGGGGTAGATTTTTGTAGCGTGAGAGAATGAGCAGAATGTAAACAGTCGCCGTCGTTCTTCTCGCGTCAATAACTACATTTGGTCAATTAAAGCAATGCTTTTGCTTCTGCTTATTGTATTATGCAAATTACTGCAGAGCTAAATTGATTCGGTTGTTTTCGGATTTGCATCGCGTGCGAACGCAAAAAAGATTCTCACATACCCCACTCACAAAGTATTGAACGAAAACGTTCATTCTGCACGCGTTCTATATGCCATCTCTAAAGGATGTCACGGCATCGAGAACGTTTTATATTGATTAATATCCCTTTAGTTTCTCATAAACTTTCGTTCAGTTTTACATTAAGCACAAATTAAGAAAAATCCCCTCGACAGAATGCGGCAGTGTGCTATACAGGGAAAACAAATTTTGCACACTAGCCAGGCATCAATCAGCTTTAGTTACTCACCGATTTGATCAAACAACGCAAAAGCACTGTTTGGATCCTGATCGAGATCGTTCATGATGCGGGTAATGATCTGGACGAAATAGTTGGCGTGATCGCGCAGAGTGACGATGGATACCGCTTGGGTACCTCGTCGTCGTTCCGTTCGGTCGGCCATTCCGTCCACAAATGCTGCTGTGAAGAAGAGCTGCTTCACGCTTTTTTCTTTCGCCTCGAGACGGTCGAATACCTGAAGAAATTATATCATTGACAGTGAACGGCAGCCAATTCATTATCTATCAAGTTCGGTGATCAACTGAGACAAAATAATATCTTATGTCACCATTGTACATGGTACCCATTGCACAGGAACAATATTCAATATTTCAATGAGCAGCGAAACTCTTTGTGAAGGCAAGGCGAATGAAAAGTAAAGTTTATACTTTTCTCCATTAATAGACAGCAGAAGCCTAATGTTTAGAGAAGGCGTTCGTTTATATGCCTAATACTTCGAAATTTAGCATTCAGCGCCTATGCTAAAAGATATGCAAATAAGTACAGAGTAAATAAATATTGAACTAAGTAAGCTAGTAATATTTTCAGTATATCTATCCTTATGTAATTGTGCTGACTGTATTTATGACTTCAAATTTACAATTAAAAATTGTCTTACATGCTAAAATGCTAAGTAAATTAATGTATTGTATATTTTGCGCCAATCCTATATTCTATGTCTGTCACAAAAGTATAATAGCCAGTAACATATTTCCGTGGAGAATAACACGTGTTGTATCAAAGTAGAAATTCGGCCTAAATTTTACACAGCATTCATGTATGGTAAGTTGAGCATATCATAACTGTACCCTTTCCATGATGAAAAGAATTCCCTTGCAGCTGGTGCGCGGATTATCGCACAGTCGCGTCCATGTTAGCCGGAGTCCTCTGACGTGACTCTCCTTGAGATGCAGGGCGAGCGCCAATGTGGTTCGTGCAGTGGGAACTGAGCAGGACCGCTTCCGTCGCGGGCCTAAAATTAATTGCATATTGTGATGTATCCTAATTACTCCTTTCTAATTGTTGCGCTTTTCGGTCACTTTGGCGGAAATTATGAAAACAAAGAACTGGAAAGTGAATATCAATCATAGCACCTTTTAGATTTGGTTGTTTGTAGCGAAAGCAGAGAGTTCGTTTTAGAATGTAAATATATTTGCGATGTTCCACGACTTCATTATTAGAAGCGAGGAAGGGAGTCGCCACTTTCAATAAAATTCTATACGATAAAGATCGAAATAAGGGAGTCAAGGCATGTCTAGGTTATGCTATCTGAATATTGCATTTTCTCGTGACATTTTGGCCCTGTTGAATTTAGAGAGAATTTTCAATTTTACAACAATTTATGTAGCTCAAGGTAGGATACTAATCTTAATTCTATTTAGTTCACTAAGCTGACTCTGAGAAAATTCAAGCAAATTTGTCTGACTTGGGTTTGTAAAGGGTAACCGGTGTCTTTAACCGAAACCTAAGCATAAACCTTCGCATAAAACAAGACCCACCTCCGAAGGGTTCTTCTGGAACAGTGAGCGAATTACGGGCTCCAGTTGGGCAACCAAACAGCTGTCGGGGACGAGTGAGATCAGCCGAGCTGAAGCTGTGACAGCCGAGTTTGTCATATCCATTGGCGACATCGACTAAACTCTTGGCCTTTGCTGGCTTGCGATGCTTGTTGTTCTGTGTTCGCAGTCCGGCTCGTGCCGCTGCTATCATCCTTCTTCGCTAACTTTTTCTTCACAGCTGTCGGAATGAACAACGACGTGCAATGCGCGAGCTGAAGTTAGCAAAAAAGATGGATTAAGGAAAATGCGCAACTGGGACGGTAGCGGCGCAACGCGCGCGGCTCTTGTCTGTCCTACTTTGTTGATCGTTTCCTCCTTTTCCACTTCATAAACCATTTTCACTTGCATATAGACACTTTTCAGTTCAAAGAGGACATTATCCAAATCAAAAAGTAGTTTTTCAAGTCAAATCGTATGAAAAATGTTCTCTTTGTTGATTTGGAAAGCGTCCTCTTTGAAATGGAAAGTATCCTTATTAATGTGGATATAGTATATTTTCGAAAGTATAAGTTCATCTTTTATCAAGCTCGCGCCACTATTTTCGGTCAGTTTGACGAACCCTATGACGGGACATTTCCCCACCTGATTCAGCCTGAGATTTATACTTAAACAAACAACGATTTGAAGACGGTAGAAAACCTTCAAAGGGGCGCTGAAGAACGGCCTCAGCTTATCGAAAGATGATCGTTGTGCTACGTGCAAAACAGAGCTCCACGAAGGAGATGGAAGATGAAAGCAAGTTATCTGCGGGATGATGCATGGGGCGTTCAGGACGAGAGGCAGGACGATGGGCGCCCGGAGAGCAGGATAAGGCCGATCGACGGACCGCCGGCCGAGTGGGGCGCAGGCGTTTCTTCGCGGTACGTTGACGATTTGCCACAATATTATGTGATAAAGCCGCTTCAAGACGACTGTTCCATAGCTGTACGGGTAATTGCGGTGGGCTGATATGAGCGTAATTTTTGAGGGTACCCGATTGATTTAGGGCTTAGAGTATGTGTAGGGATCACTTCGCTCAGGGACGGCACACACTTTTCTACTTAGATCCGCAACCACGCTCTACATAGAATTAAAGTTTGAACCAGAAACTTAACTTAATGTTAAATATGTCGAGTAAGATGAGAAGCAATAATGAAATAGAAAGGTTAGCTTTGTGCTATGAGATACATTCATCTTTTTTCTATCTTTTTGCGGAATGATTTGCTCTATTACATTCTCCTTAGCCAGCGGCATACGGATACGTTGGCCGTTAAGAATAGGAGAAAAAGCTATCCTGTTTTAGCAAAGCCGTCCACTGCATTCAACGCAGTAGAAAACTTCATGGAAGCGACGGGACTAGTAACGAGCAGAACTTTGCAAGCAGACACCTCGTACCACATTAAGTTGGCAAATTACCACGGCGCGTTTTCTCATTGCCGTCGACGCAAACCGAAAAAGGGCTTGCTGCTGGCGAGGTCGTAATCGAATAATTTCAACTGGCAACAGACGACGTACCGCTGGACCGAAAGCGATCGAGAGACGCAGCGACGACAACTCGATGAAACAAGAAGCGCGCGCGACGGCCGATTAAGGAGGGGAGTAATGATACGCGCCAAGAGAGGAAAAGAAGACCAGACGCGTATGCCCTGGTCGCTGCTAGGATAGAAGTGATTGTTATACTGATCTCGACACTAATTAATACTGTGACAGGCACGCTACCACTGATACCGATATCATCTTCTCATTCCGATTAAAGCATTAGTACTGACTATAAATCTAATGAATGAATTGAAAGCTAATCGAGAATCGGTTCGCTCCAAAAGATACGCTCTGACCTTTTTTCGAACCCGTTGGCTTAGAAGATAACTTCTAAAGCCACTGCGCTTTTTTATCGGAAACACTGAAGCAGCCGAGAAGTCAATCTGCTCACTGTTTGATGTTTGAAAACCGCAGCGCAGCCTTCTCTACGCAGGCGCAGCGTCAGAACTAATTTGAGATCACCATCAAACTGGCGTTAATGAGGCTGTAGCAAAGACCAACGCGGAGTGGAATGCTAACTACGCGGAAAACTTTAATGTTGAAAAGGTGTCCGTCAATTAGTAGCAAAATAATTTAGATGCATTGTGAAAAAATTTAGGCGAGGATCGTTGAGAAAGATTCTTTGAGCATCGCGGCAAGAGTGGGAATGGCGGAATCCTTTTTTTTCATTAAGACCAATAGCTTCTGGTGCAAACAACGCAGTAAGTGCGTGCACGCTTCACCAACCGCAGCTGGACGCAAGTTAACGCCTATGCTCGCTTTGAGGCAAAAAAATAAGCAGCTAATGCTCTTCCAGGAAGCAAATAGCGCTTTCAGAGCGGCCAACCGTACGCTAATATACGAAAGGGTGCATTTCGCTCATATTTTGCGTGAAAATTTCACGAAGCCATGCACTCTGTTTACCATTCATACAACTGGCAAAGAAAAGTGTCCAGGAGAGGGGTACTTGCACTTCGATAAAGAATAACTCGAATATGCGGTAAGTGATTTAAGCAAAGCACAGAGGTGGGCGTGGGAGGAGTATGGGGGCGTGTGCGTACCTCCCCTTCAGAGGAGTTTGCAACTTTGAGGTGCAAATCTGGGGGATGCGCACCCCGTCCCCAAACTCCTTACTTATAGCACCCGCGCGCCAACCGGTACTCACCTCAAAAGAGACGGAAATGCAGTCGGGGAATGTAAGCAACGGCAAAACTGGACGATTCCCATAACCAGTAAACATTTTTTGTTAATAAAAATGGACCAAGTTTTTCTGTTAGGTAACCAGAAAATTTAATTTTTGTGCCACCTACCACCTTTCCCGCGATAGCAACAGCTTTTCATCGCGTAATACACAAACAGAATCAATCAACAAGTTTGCCAAAACTATTTGATCCCACCAACTAATTAGCGTATTCTTCTAAGAAATTACTGAGCTCAATCTAAATTGCTCTTTCATCTTTCAAAAGTTTTGATTTAGTGGAAGGAGAATCGCCGCATTTCAGGCACACAACCCCAAGTCTGAATAACTTTTTAAAGCCTACCATGCCTGTATTTTTAGGTAAGCTAAGATTAGAGCTGATCTGGGTGGAAAAGGTCGAGGGGGAAAGGTCGAGGAGGAAATGGTCGAGGTGAGAAAAGGTCGAGAGACGAAAAGGTCGAGGGAAGGAAACGTCGAGGTGGGAAAGGTCGAGGGGAGAAAAAGTCGAGGTAGAAATGGTCGAGAGGAGAAAAAGTCGAGGATATAATC
>NIUQ01002934.1:0-19655 GCA_002796945.1 Plectus sambesii
TGTCAGCATGAGATAAGTATCATTCATACTTCATACTTCATACTGCGATGCGTGGACGCCCGCTATATCGGTCGCTCTGATGTTTGTTGCACACGCGCGCTGTACTTTGGTGCTTTCCTACAAACACTAAGGCGGGTGGACATTCGCCATTCGCTGAGGAGACGGTCTGTCCTCCTTAATGCGCACCTTATTGAATAATGATATTAAATATCTGTAATTGGCATGGCCCACACAAATATATCGTGTCGTACGTCTTATAAGAGGATAATTGATTTTGCATTCTCTTGCAGTGAGCCTTAACGCGCATGCCGCGTACGGCGTGTAGGAAAGTATACGCAGCTGATTTCGAAATGTGAAGTTTGTACGCGAGTAAGCAGGTCAGTGATGACAAACGCATAACGATATCAGGCATCTAACATCCGCAGTCAATATTTATTCGAGACGTTACATGCAGGCGCTAATATTGCAGTGTTTTTGTTAAATTTGTGCTAGTAGATAGACAGAGAAATGATCTCGCTAGATTGGCGCTAGCCCGGTACTACGGTCTTCTGTATGACTGCGTGAGTGGTACATATTCAGTGGGCAACGAAATCTGAATTGTGGCGGTCTTCTATTGGCCGTAGCGCGCACTATATGATGACAAGCGTCACTTGAATTGCATGACGAGCAAGTGACCAAAAAAGGAGATGCGTCTCTACTGCCGCACTACTACGTTTTCATGAGGAATGAATTATTCACGATTATAAATGTAAATGCAAGCAGAAATGCATTAGTGGAATAGGCTATATAATAGAAACACAGAATAACAAATTTTCTGCCTTTGTGGCTTACAGTGGCAAAATTAGTCAAATTATTCTTGGAACAACTTTTCGCTCACCGTTATTTAAGCTTTTTCTGAAAGCGTAGACTACAATAAAAGTAAGAAACGCGAGTAGCATATGATTGCGAACATGAATAAAATTGCTTGCATTGCTGCATTTATTAGCATTTGGACAATCTGTTTCGAAAACAGGAGCAAGAGAACGATAATAAGTGCATCCAAGATTGGGAACGGTGAACAATGCAGCGTCGCAGTCTATGTCGGTGATCGCGTTAAGAATGGGGCTCGCGCAAGAAATGAAAATGTTCGCAAAATTCGCGCATTTATTCATCTGATTTTTCGTTCCCGCTTTCGATAAATAGAGCTCAAAATATTGGCAGTGTATTTTCACATGACGTTACTGTGGTAAAATGTTTCATCATCATAAGCCACGTCCGCCCAAATCTTTACTCAGAAATTAGTCCATGCAACAACTGCGGAAGAGATATGCAAACTAGTAGCAAACTGCAAGAAGTTCATAAAGTATTCTTTAAAATAATGTTTAAAGCAAAGAACCTTTCAGTTCTGTTTTAACTGAATAAAACTTTAATGTATACAATTTCCACTATAACAAGGACACTACTTTCTACATTGAAAATCATAAATGGGGATATTCCAAGTGAAATAGGAATTGAAAATCTCCATTTCAGGTTTATTGAGTGGCTTTATTAAAGTAAAAATGGTACAAAAGGAATGCTATAGCTTATGTTATCGTGAAGATCGCGTATTCGAGCGAATGCTCGAATACGCTGTCCTCGCTACCCGCACTTCACTAGCATGATCAAAGCGCTGTTTCATAAATCTATTCAAATAGCCACAAGAATACATCACCAGCATACGATTGCAAAAGTCTTTCTTTAACGCTACATACACAAATAGGTTCATCGTTGAGTAGCAGCCAAATGCCACGTACATGTAGCCGATTATATTTGATGCCAAAGAGTAGAATCCCATTAAGCTGCCCCAAAGAGCTATATTTGGAATAGCAATTAATAATACTGTGAGAGCAGTTATCACTAGTGTGAGAATGACAGTATTTAGCTCTTTTTTCCTCGCTTTCATTCGATCACGTTGTTTCTTGGCGCCAATATATGTAAATATATTTAAAATAAGCGCAATGATTGGTAAAATGATTATGACACCAGCGTTATATGTACCGTAAACGAAACCGGATACTCTGATAGCTGGGCAAAAAGCATTGACACAATTTGCTCGATTAAGATAAGTGCCAAGATAAGCAAACAGAAGAGAAGTTAGCACAATTAGACAGCTAAAGCACACCATGAGGACTCTCGCCTTGCCATTGATGTAGACCTTGTAAGTAATCGGTCTAAAAAGATAGCGTTTGAATTATGTGAAAGTCTGCGTTAGAACCGCTGGTCGAGTAAAATGCCACCGTAGCTTTGGTGGTTTATGAGGCTTCTCACTGCACTTGTCGGGAAATGCGAGAGTATATGAATTAAAGTGGCATTATTGATAAGACGGAAGATTGTTTGAAGTTGATTGTTTAAAGAAGCATTCAAATTGCCAGATCCGCATGACCGCGACGAGATGGCAGTGAGATGGTGTAGCTGATGCTCTTTTTACCTCTGGTTCGCTATTTTATGTGATATTTATGATGCACTGATCGACTGACCGTTTTATACCCATCATAAAGGACCTTAAAATAGGCCAATTGGTGCGTTACGAACATCGCTTAATAAGCTCCTAGTATAAAGCCGACTTAATATATTTTATGCATGGATAATTGCGAAATCGTTTTTACCTGTAAACAGCAAAGAGTCGTTCGACGTCCATGACAAGTATTACTACAGCAGACAACTGACCGCCAACAAAGAATAAATGTGGCCAGGGGTAAAGGAGACATTTCAAGTTGCTTCGCTTCACATTGATTAAATTATTGTATATCAGAGCAGAGCGCATGTATCCTGCCAGTGCTATACCCAGGCCGTTCAGTAGGTCCCCAAGTGCCAACGTAGCGAACAGAATGTACTTCTCTCGGAACTTCTAAATGAATATATTTTCATAGAGCACAGCGGTCTTTTTTCATCTTTGTGGTTATTCTTATGATGGGGACTGCATCGCGAAGGTTTTTGAGGATTATCCATTTTAAGATTCTAAGGATTTTAAGGACATCAAGACGTCATGGTGAGTATATTGAGATTATGAAAGGGTCAATCGCGGTGCAAGAGTAGAAAATTTAACGGCATTATAGGAATTGAATTCTATCATCGGACCTAGGAAGCCCTAAAATGACTGTGTTTGAAGTGTCCTAATGGCAAATCTTCCTCCCTTTCCTGCTTGCTGAAATGTTAAAACATTTCTGCATTCACTCAACAGAGTCTCAAAAAACATTCTCTCCAAAGACGTCATATAAAATATGAATAATGTTTTTCTAATCATATCGACTTGCTTCACAAAATTAAAAATGATGCTATTGTAATAAAATGCACTCTTGTTTCAACAGTAAACAACATTAAAGTAATAATTAAGGTATTGAGACGAGCAGCTTGCTAATATAAATATGTACCTTTTTGGACATGAATACAGTGATGCAGAGGGCATTGGCGATCACGGCTACCGCACCAAATGCGACGTATAGCTCGTAAGGGGGCAACAGTGCCGCATAGATTGTTCGTTCATCGCGAAATACCTTACTGTTGTTACTCGCTGTATCGTTGTTAGCGCATTGCATACCTAATATCCACTGAAAGCACTGAAATCATATAATTTCTTTAACGGTTTAATTGATATTGCGAAAAATGGAAACTTTATGAAGACTAATAGCAGAGCAGATCCCTTAGCCTCTACATCCTTTGCGCTTCCTTTTCGTCTGTATTTCACCAAGGACCAAGAACTGTTTCAAATCCTAGGCTTCTAAATCCCAGAAATCGTCTACATCCTCGTATTCCCGAGTGTACGCTGGTTAACAATTGTCTCATGACAACTTCTATCCCCCTCCCGCTACCCTAACAGATCTTTACTGAATTATTTTCTGAACGCAGTTCACGAAATAAGAAGAAAGTGCGGAGGAAGCGTTATGATGCTGACGCATGTTGTTAATTTAAGAGGGAATCAGGTAGGCGTTGTAACTTTTTTTGATATTCGTTAGGTATTATAGCCTCAAGGTAAAGGTCGAAATGTTCCCAAAACAAAAAACAGACTTACAGTCAACTGCTTTTACAACGTCGATCAAGGGACCGGCCAAAGACCGAAGTTATAAAGACAGCAACATTAAAAAGACTGCGACGTGATGGAGGCAGTTGATACTCAATGCGCAATAGAGCTACCAATGCAGCACGCGAGAGGGAAAGGGTTAGATGGGGGGAAACGGCACTGTGATCCTCAAGGAAGGCGGACTCTGCAAAAGGAGTGAAAATTAGCCTCAGTTGCGATATTGCATGCGTCTCTCTAACGGGCAGAGACGAGATGAGGGTCATTTGATCTTCCCTACCGCGTGAAGGCTATTAGCAGCCAGCGCCAATAAGGATCGACGTTATAAAAGCAGTTGGATCAATATTAACACAATCTACAACATTAGGACTGCCCAAACACTGAAGTTATAGAGACAGCTATGTTGTACACTTTCTTTCACCTCAATTCGCCATCCTTGCATCGTATTTCGTCCCTCTTGCACTCAATTCGTCAATCTTTCATGTCATTTCATCAACCTTGAGTCCAATTTCGCCATGTCATTACAAAGTCAAGAAATTTTATTCAAGATTATTAGAATAACAAGTAAGGGACAATTCAATATTTTACAAGTACCGAAATAGCAAGTAATAGCTACAATAAGCCTAAATATAATTAAAATTAGCTTAGCTTAACACCCATGACGTTCACAATCATTTGCACACTCAGTCCAGAGAGATTCGCGTCGACGGTTCTTCGACGACCGACTTCAGAAATCGAGGCAAATCTGTTAAGCATAAAGATGGGGTGAGATTGGCGTGTATTACAGGAAATGAAATGATTGATGAACAACTACTAGTGCCAAGTCTATTTATAGGAAATTTTAATTTGAAGAAATAATAATCGCTCTCTTTCATTCGGCAAATAACAAGGCTGGCATTTTTAAATGGGCCATGATATTGGAACAGTTAATTGAAGTGAGTCAGCTATTTTATCGAAGCTTTCCGACCCGTGAATTGGATATCAGCAATTTTGATCGTAACAAGTTATCACATGAAAGCTTTTTAAAGTAAGAAATCAGGCACAGATAATAACCGCAAAGTTGCAGAATTCGTTTTTACTGCAGTTCGAACCAGATGGCGCAGGTGAGTCATCTTTTCAGTTTGGAAGTATCTCAAATATTGTATTCCGGATAAATTCAGGCGCCTCAAACGAAGTATTGGACCTTAAAACGGAGACATATGAACGTGTCTGATCATGGATCAGATTTATCAGTATCTCAAACCAGAAATAGCAGTCAGATATTTTTGATACCCAGAGCTTTCACTTTCAATCTCTGATTGCAATGTAAACTCTAGAACATTGTAGCAAATATTAGTCCTGTATATGATCGATTAGAGTTTCTTTAAATCGTTCCTTGCTCTTTAATGGTTCCAAATAATAAAGCTTCTTTTTGAAATAAGGCTGAATTTAAATGATGATGTCGGTATAGAGCGCTTACCGCACGGGTCAACTTTCTCTTCTATGTAGCCTTTGTCAAATTTGTTCCTTAATTGGTTAATTCAGAACATTTCATTTACTGTATTCTATCATTTACTGTCAAAGCTTTAGTACATAGCGAGATCAACGACTTGGTCAATAACTGACACAGACTCATATTTATCATCAACTTTCTATGCTTTCGATGATGAAGGCTAAGGCTCTGGTCTGGGTTCATTTTTCGATAAGGGGATAACTATGAGAGCGTATAGCGACAAGCACCGTCGATCTCGCGACGATATTTATAAAGATAACTTCAAAACCTTATTTTGCAATTTTCAAAAAACATTTAATCGTAGAATGCTCTCTTCGGTCAACTACGGTAAACGATTATTCACCATTAATTTCAACTTACTTTGCAAGAGTACATCGAAGCATTGAAATAAAATCGTCCAAGTGTAGTTTTCAACATTTAATACCCGAATTCTCACAGCATGCAGTGACTCAAAATGAATAAGCAGCACTGTAATGGTTTCCACGAGCTTTCGAAGATTTACTTTCTTTCCATTTACTGTAGCGTCCTTGCCATTCATGAGTATTTTCAGTTTCAATGGAGCAATCCTGACAAGGTCGCGAGTATGTTTGTTCAGTAACTAAAATGCTATTAGCTTCGTATCAGTGCATCATCTGAATTTTAAACATTTACTTTCATGCAGAGTATGCTGCCAATGTAATGCTTTCTTTTATTCCAGCCAAGTTTCTTAATTACTTCAAGAATTACAAAATCGCTTAGAAGTTCGGGTGTGTTGAGGAGACGATGCAGCATTATATTGACAGTGAAACGTTTGCCTATGCATACTCAGCGTCGCTATTTACGTCCAAGATTGACCAGCGATCGACTAGACAACTCTCAACCGTCGCGTCTCTTATCTCTTTCTCCCATTACATTTCTTAGCTTCGGCATAGGTGCTGTATTTTCTAATATTCAACTGCACTTAAAATAAGAATTATTGTCAAACCTCAGAAGCAGTCCTATCTGCCCGTGGACGCCGTGGAGAAAGTCAGTGGAAGAGGCGTAATGTGAAAGCTAGCAATTTGCGCATTTCCAGTTTTAATATCATTTGCAATGCATCCATGTGTTAGAGGTAAGCTACACACTAAGATACCAAGGTACATCGACGATGGTAGTAATTGAAAACCGTAAATCTTCGTCCTGGTGTATCATTGCCCTGGATTAAGCGGCGAAAACATTTTTGGAAAGGAAACATTCCAGTGGAGGTAAACGTAAAATTAACAAGCAAAATACGCTCAAATACCGCAATCAGTAAGAAAATTATTTCAATGCACGTGTGATAACGGAAATGTGTAAATACAGGAAAGATCACTCATTTGGCGAGATTAAATCAGCTTAGTCATGAAGGCTAAGTGATAAATGTTAGGCGCTTCGGTGTTGCGGTCTTATCAAACCTGTCTTCTTGCCCATTTCAAAATGTCAAATAACGCCGTCATCCACTGCGCTTGTGTTATCAGCACATGCTCAGTTGGATGCGAGCAGTCGGTGACACAACCTTGTGTCATGCGGCATTTGTACATACTTCTCATAGGAACTGCTTGCTCAATTTCCGCGCTTTTGCAAAGATCTCCGGACAATGAGAAGAAATGCGTTCAACTTCGGAGTAGCGTGCTAAAGTGCTGGAAGTCGAAGGGAAGGGAGCACATTAACTGTAAAATACTACACTATCATGCGGAACGAAGGTGTCTACTACTGCTATTTGGCTCTGATGATCCTGATCGGGGCAGACAGCCGAAAAAACGCGGAAAAACACGGTTAAGCAGCAGAGGAAGAAATTATGACAGAATTAGGCTATCCAAGCCCTCGATAACAACTTTCGACCGCTTTTCGTCGCATATTACTTCCATTGAGAACAAGAAAAGATTTATCCAAGCAAGTGCGAGCGTGAATTTAGTTGCAGAAAAGTTACCGGATATTCACAGAGCAAATAAGGAGGATGATTCACGCTACAGAGAAAAGCCCGCAATCCCATTAAGCGATGAAATAACTGCAAGCTGCCGTTTTCTTGTTCCGCTTCTGCAAAAGGACCTTCAGCGAGAACAATCAGCTCACACACACCCAACTGTCGTATCAGTCAAAGTAGACGTTAATGATGAACCTGGTAGCACTCACCTGAAACCTCCCACAGCAGCATATTCTTCAATAACTTTGAGACCGAACCTGCCCGACTGCAAAATTGCGTCTTCGACAAAAATGCTTCTGTGGATAATCACTACGACAAGCGCAATTATCAGTTTTATTCTGGTCACAACATGGACGATTCGTCGAGAAATTAGTGATCAGCTGCGATATATAGATCTCAATCTAAAACTGCACTATGTAAAGAAAGTTATGCGCTCTTGTCCTCAAGGTTAGTACGCTTCATAATAAATGGATGACTTGGGTTGCAAATTGAACTCATAACAGTCTCTTGCTAATTCAATCTGTGACACTCAGCTATTGCAGAGAGCAAGATGTTATGAAAGCGCTATTTGTGCAGATGTAATTAGCATACATAATATCTTTAGTAAACGATTTTATGCGGTTAACATTACGTCAAAAATTGTATTGCAAAGACTTTTTCCGTAGACAGAAAAAGTTCAGGAGCACTAACATTCGATATTATAAGTGCGGTTGGGCGCTGATTAAAGACTCCATCAAAAATGAATAGAATAGTACAACATGTAATTTATATACACTTTGTAGTGATTTACTATTGTAGTTTGACCAAAACAAGAAAACAAATAACAGCGAGGGCTTATCCAGGTTCTGAACGGTCGGCTGTACAGTGCAGAAAGAGAGGAGGAAGATGAATGATAAAACAAATTCAGTACTGTGGAAGGGGACGAGCAACCTCAGTGGATTACAGGCAGAAAGCGCACAAAAATCCAACCACGCGATGAGGCACGAGCGATCATGGTGATACTTTACGTACAGTAGCAGGAATAGCGATCGGCTGGCAGTTCAAAAAACATCACTCTCATTGATTGCCATTCAACAATTCAAAATACTTATTTTACCTGCAATGGCGCCTCCGACGAACACCAACATTTATTTCAGACGATAATATTTTATCTCATAGCACCGATTTATTTGTTTCACCCGACTAAAACATTTTGAAGTAGTGAGTTAATTTGATTGTGCTTTGGCTAGTACATTCAAGCCTAATGCATATTTTTCATTCGGAACAAAAAACAGACGGAAGCTGCTGTCGAGAAGCGGTATGTTCGTTCAGTCTCTCATATGATGGGAAAAGAAACCAACATGCTGCGAGAATTTATTGTCGCAAAGAGCTGCGGAATCGGTTTGAAAGCGCTCGACCTGCTGCTCTGCCTGCTGAAAGGCTTCTGTTCTGCTGTCTCTTATCAATGCCGCTCACACCGCAACGGTATTTGTCTCTCATAACAATCGGTCGTGTCTCTAGCGGCAGCGCTTAGAACAACTATGTAGGCAACTCATAAACGCTATCTGACCAATCCTGGGCTGCTTGTGCGTGCAAAGTTGCAAGCAAAAGCACTCCCATTGTCATTTTGATCCTTAAATATGCAGATGGCGAATATTGTTATGATGACAACGTGCTTGATTATTTTGTTATGTTGGTGTGGGGACTGCGTCAGATTGAGAAACTCGGGAAGAAAGAAGCTCAAAGAGACAACCCACAGTATCCATCGCGAAAGAAGTCCACCGCAAACTCCGGAGAAAAATCGTATGAAGAAATACTTTGCCGACAAACTGAATCCATATTTGAATGAACTGGAAAACACGTGCGTTCGACTATGTGTTGAGAAGGAAGAAAACGACAGGAAAGGGCGAGAAATTCTCGAAAAACAGCAGTCGACCGATAATGATAGCAGCGGAGATGAAATTGAAATAGTTGCAGAAGAAGCTCCTGTTCAAAATGTGATTAATGCCGAAAAGGTGGAGAGTGCTATCGAGTTGAATCAAAATAAAAGTGAAGACCCTTTCCCAGCAGAAAGTGAAACGGCTGCAACTCACGGCGGAGAGACTTTGCTTCATGAAGAACATGAAGGTAAGGGATTATATGAATTTTTAGGCCCTCGCACTCACTGTGACGATTTTATAACCATGAAAGCCACTCTTTTTTTTGTAAATATTCAAAGTTTACAGAATCAAATCGGAGGAGACAGTTAAATAGGGTCAGTCTGAATTTTTGTTTACTTCATAAAATCGAAAAAAGGAAGAATCAATACAGCCAAACAATATTTCATCGCTAAAGTTAAACTGATTGAAAATCGAGACGATCACTAATATGCACTCGCTTATACAGCAAGCGTCCATCATATTGCCTCGACACTTTTAAGGGATAAAATAAATGATGAAACCAAAGAATAAGTACAACAAGGATAGATAAAGACTGTATTTATGCAGATTTCTCCCATCTCATACCCAACTTCTCCACTGGAATAAGATCACTTTCCAAATCAAAGAGGAAACTTTCTCTCTTGATTTGACTCGAAAAATATTCTCGTCGTGTGGGAAAGTGCCCTGTTTGAGTTGGAAAATTTAATCAGGCGAAAATGGTGTACACTGCACATAGAACAAATCTGGATGATTACAGAAATCGGGTAATGCAGCTATTGCCTGAATCACGTGACGCTACCCTTATCAAGATCTTACCGTACTTAAAAATTAAATATTTACGTTTTAGACGGCGAAATCTCGCAAACGTCAACCGACATTCACGAAGTAGATCACAAAGAAGCGGATCATGGAATGGAACATAACAAAGAGAAGAAGACAGACGAGCATGGCCATTTATCTCTTGATCATTCTCATATCGATCGCCACGACGATGCCACTGATGAAGAGCATCACAATCATGAAACTGATGATAAGGCGTCAGAAAAAGCTCCTCCTTCTCCCACTTCTTTAATACTATGGACAGTTGGATTCGTTGTATTTCTTGCGACTGTAACCATCGTTGCGCTCAAATCCGAAATTCAACATGGTCACTGATCAGTATTAATTTAAAAATGCTTGTGCTTGGCGCCAATAAAGATATTACACCCCCTTGCATCGTATTTCGACTTTGTCTACAATATTCATCAAAGTTTTTTTCAACATGAGTACGAAGTAGAAATATTTCCACAAGGTAAGCGGTAGTCAACTATTGCTCGTCAAATATTGCTCGTCAAATAATGATTACGATGACGTTATGACGTCATTATGACGTTTTCTGGGCTGAATTCTATTCTCACTTCGTTTTCTCATCTCATTTTATTGCTTTGTTCTATTCAGTCGTCATTTTCGAAAATTTGTAATTCACTTTTCCGCAAAAGGCGCGGTAAGTATTGTTCGGTCTCCGATCTTTATCGACAGAGAATTTTTGAGGCTTATTTGGCCGTAAAGAACGCCCAAATGATCTCAACGATCATGGGTGTTAAACGAACGACTGTCAGCACCATTACTTCCAAGTTCGTCAAAGAAAGACGGATCGAGAAGATGAGGCGCGGCGGCGCAAGGCTGCCAAGCTCACTGATGAGCTGACGGCGACTGTTAAGAGCTGGGTCGACGCGGATTGCAGTATTTTGCTGCCAAAGTTGAAGGAAAATGCCTCGCCGAGTTCGGTGTCAACGTCAGCGAAGCCACTCTCAGCCGTATTATGAAGAGCTTCTCGCGCACCCTCAAGCCAATCCATGTGCTTCCGGCCCGGCGGAACGACGCGGACACCATTGAAGGTACACTCAGACCTTCCTCGAACTGTTTACTGAGGTTTCGGAAACCCAAAATCTACTTCCTCGATGAAGTCGGCTTCTGTGTGGCAATGCACACTAAGCGAGGACGGTCATTACGCGGAACGAGGGCGGTTCAAGTCGTACCGGGCTTGCGCACGCGGAACATTTCGATTTGTTATGCGATGAACAGCCAGGGCATTCTCCATTATTCGACACAGACGCGAGCGTACAATCGGCTGTATTTCTGCACGTTCCTCGCAGATGTGTTTCTAATGCTCAATGAACGAGGAGTCATCAATGCGGCCCTGATCATGGATAGCGTGAGATTCCATAAAGGGGAAGAGGTGCAGAATCTGGTAGAGAGTCATGGGCATCGGGTCATGTACCTACCCCCCTATTCGCCTCTCATGAATCCAATTGAAAATATGTTTTCTAAATGGAAAGATCCTATAAGACGCGCGAGACCTGAGAACGAGCCTCACTTAATAGAGTTAATTAATCATGGAGCAACTACCATTACTCCAAATGATTGCAAAGGGTTCTTTCGTCATATGATGTCATTTTTAACTCGTTGTGTGAACCACGAGCAATAGTTGACTATCGCTTACCTTGTGGAAGTATTTCTACTTCGTACTCATGTTGAATAAACTTTGATGAATATTGTGGACAATGTCGAAATTACATGCAAGATTGAGGAAATATGATGCAGGAAGGGGGGTGTATTGTTTCACGTAATGAACAGACTTAATTACAAACAATCAACGCAGATAACACGATTATGACTTAGCGAAGCATTCTTGAAATTTAAGAAGTTAAATAAGTTGGAAAACTTAATGCCAAAGGATAAAAATTTAACAAAGTATAAAAAATCAATTTTCAGTTCTTAAGCTGTCTTTTTCTGTAGAGCTACTGCGTGACACCAGACTACACGCAGACTCGGCATGTTAAACTCACACTATCGTTCGGAAGTTGCCTACGATAGCAAAGTTAGATGATATAAGAATGCGCTACGATAGTCACAACATGCCTTAAGTAGAGTAACAGATACTAAGCTAATAACAACGTACGTCATAGTAGACGTCGCAGCGCCCAGCATCTCCTGAATATCAGTAATAGCTACACCGCATAAAGAGCAAACCAAAGGCACACGCATTCATAATTTATACAACTGCAACATAACCATGAAATAATTGATCAAGATAGGATATTCTGTGATTTAAAATTTTTAAAAAAAGCATATCACAACGCGAAACTTGCAGGAAATAATGGGACTAGAGATTTAAAAATGAAGCATAATTGAACAAAAATCGCGATCTCAGAGCTAAGAGATTATTTGCCCTTGAAATCGTAGAGGTAAATTCAACGAAGAAGGCAATATGTACAAATACAATAAAGAGTGTTTAAAGTTAGACATGTTAACAACTAGACGCGGGGAGGAGTCAAATAGTATCCTCGACAACAAAATAGGAGCTAAACATACAGCATGCTAAGACCGATTTACAGCATTGTAAATTAAGTTGTTAAACAGCTTAAAATGAACATATGCTGATGCCTATGCGACGAAGAATATCGCCCTGAGTTAATAACTGAATGAGAAAGAACCGTCACACTTTTTTTCTGGAATGTTGAACAAAGTGACTATCACCATTGTCTCGCCCACGTCAATATGCGATATTCACGTTTTCGTGTGGCAGAGGTATTCACGACCAAGTCCTAACTTTTTGAAGGACAGTATTTTGATCCAGTAGTTGCGAGGTCAATCGTCAAAGCGCTACTGCTCTGAGCTCGATGATGAGTTAATCAGACTTGCTGATATACAACTCTCGCTCCCTTGAAGAATGCCAGAGGATGTTGACGACCATTTATTGTGATGACCTCATCATATGATGGTGGTGGAGTAATAGAAATTGTCCAGTATGGTGGCGGCGAAGATGTTTCCATTTCTGCAAAGAGAAGCGATATTACAGATTTATAAAGGGCAATTTAATTAGACTTTGCTTTTGAATTTAATTCCTGGGTCTGATTATGAAACGAAACATTATGTTAACTGTGGGATCAGCCGCTGAAATTAGTCACAAGTAACATTACTTATAATGTCAATCGCCGAGTTATAACCAGGCTTCCACTAGAAGGAAACGATTGAGAACTGCATCTTGCCTATTGGGATGCTGCAACTGATATCTCATGGTTGATCCTAAGAGGTGGAACAAAAGAGAGTTTTGCAGAAAATATTTCACATATTTTGAATAGAAGAAGCAAAAGTGTTCATATCACGGCCACAATCATACAAATCGTGTCCTTGAGACTTAGTGACTTCTTAGAAAACACTTACGAACGTGGGCGTTTTGCCGCAGCCTCTTAGAACCTGGATTAACCCACTAGTTCACAATCTCTCCCCACAGTAACGCCTATGGTACATTTGTTAAGCAGGTAGCCCGATGAGCGCGTTTGAACAGCTATCACACTTACCAGGTATATCGATGACTTGTATAGGGGAATTTGCTGAGCGACGATAACGACAATAACGGATGCAGACGATTGAGCAGAAGGAGAGTATAATGGAAAGCGTGGAGCAGACTATGATTATAGTCAAAACTCCGACAAATGAGCGTATTTCAAACATGCAGTTTTTCACAGAAAGCAAAGAGTACGTTTGGTACGATGAATATGAACGAAGTAAGGCTCGTCTGGTAAATGAATGAATGTGGTTTAAACGTAATAAACTGTTGGTGCTTCTGCATTTTATATACTAGCTTTACGATGATGCCAGAAGTTTGTGAAACTTATATTCGCGATACCAGTCTTCGCAAAAGACACACGTTTGTCAAAACCATTGGTTGGTTGGTTGTTTATCCTTTCTAACTGCTGTGTTTGATTACTCATACGGCCATCGTTGTGCCCACTGTTTGATAAGTTCAGCGGAGTGGGTGGCTGCGTTTAGTACGTTGTAATGACGTGCCGTGACACGGCATGCAATAGGGATAAGGCTCTTGTCGAAGCAATACGACGTTTAGTGCATATTTAGTGCTTTCTCTCTGTAATTATATATATATATTTTGTTGGTTAGTTTAGGAGCCTCCTGATTCAGCCATACAGTAGACAAATTTGCTATTCTTTAGATAATTCAGGATGGTTCAAAATGAAGACCCACCCTAGGGTTATCTTTTGTGGTCGGTCGTTGGAGGTGACTCGCTTTCTTCTTTTAATTAACCCGCTGGTGACCTTATTTCTGACGCATCCTGTATAAGTAGCGGACAGGTGACAGTGCTTTATATCATTCGACTACTGAACCACTCGAACAAAGCAATTTTGCACGACCAAACGACGATTGTCGTAGAGGTTCACAATTTCATTTCATTATGTCAGAAGCGAGCAAATATGAAAGAGATTGCATTTTGTGTGTTGTTAAAGGTAAATTATGCCAATTACCACATTCAAACACAACCCTCACCGAACGCATCCAGTGTATGACAATTTTACCATACGGCGCATTTCAAGCCATGCAAATATCACGCAATTAAGATAAGCTTTTGTAAAATGTTTGTAAAGTCTGCATCAATACCGACATATGACTATCACTCTAGAAAGGCATTATTCCTTTTGAGATATATATTACTGCGGAAAGTTTGGAGAAAGAACATTTGTGATACCATATCGATGGAAGCAAGATTCGTGCATGAAACTGTATTCCGATAAATGGGGGAAATGACCATTGAGTTCGTAGAAGAACATGAAATATCCAGCTTTCCCGAGTTGGCTGTGCAATATTGCGCACTGGTTAGGCGTACCATGCATTTCAATGAAAATTTGGCATGCTACGGGCTTATTCCTGTCGCCAAGGAGCGCTGGAATGAGGCCAAATTCTGCTCCTAAAACGCAAATATAATAAACAAATGTAATTGCGTGATAATAATGAATAGTAAAAATAAAGCACGAAAGGAACAAGATCTTAAAAAATTATATGATCACACATTTAAAATCTACGAAAATGCAAATGTAATGTACAAGAACAGAATAGTATTACACAATTTGCTGTTAAAGATAAAATACAGCCAAAGTATAAACACTGAATTGCTCTAATGTTTCTCAAAACGCGACGAACAGATCATAATGCGAAGCTTTTGGATGCCTGCGATTTCATGTCTGGCGTTTTCAGCGATGCAAATATGTATGAAGACAAAAGACATTCGATCCTTTTGAGAAGGAATTAGTCGGAAAATTCAGCTTGCTAATCCTTCAGATCGAGGTGCTTACCCGTTTACGGCAATCTTTGCTCTCAACCGTTGACATTTGATAAAAACTAAGCTGGTTCAATCTTTACAGTCTATGATTCCCCCTTGTCATGAAATATTTTTACTGCTACAAGCGCTTATGCAATGAGGGTCTTGTAAAATACATTTAACGTTAGGGAAGTTTTTGATGATAAAATGGGTAATATGCTAATTTTCGCTTGAATTTTTATAAACATCGCATTATTGTACAATTCATTTTCATTTAAAAACTTTCTGCACTTTGTGATAAAAATGAAGAAACCGTTTACCGTAGAATCGATTTACGTTATCAAAACCTGATAAGTGCACAAATTTTCGTTGCTTTTCCATGTCTGGACTTTTTAGCCCTATGTTTTGTACATGATCTAAAACCGGATAAGTGCACAAAGCTTTGGTGCACGGTCGATGTGCGCTCTTCCGGTTTCGATTGTACTAAGGTTGCACGATTGTTCGATATGGGAGCCGCAATTGCGAATGCGATAATATGGAAATACACTCGAATCCAGATATTTCCCAGAAGAAAATTGAGAGGGGGGATGTCGCATATGTGCTTAAATGACCATATTTAGCAACTCTTATTGAAAAGGGCGATAATTCAAATCGAACGTCAACGACAATTATTATTTTGGTACAAAGAAACGGCGGAAGAGCATTTGTCCGCTTTACCCTGCAGTTGGATATGAGGGTGGGAGAGTGAAAGTGGACAATACAGTCATTATTTTGATATTAAGATACTTGGAATGCAGGAGATAGCCTCATTTTTTAAATGATGAAACATGTTTACCTTCAATGTCAATTTTGAAAAAGTCGATAGAGCTATGGTTAAACTGTTTCATGATGTCAGCAACAGTCTTTTGATGCAGTGCGTCGTTCGTCTCCGCTGCAATGAGCAGTGGCGTGAAAACGAACCGATCCAACTTTAAGTCAACAAGACGCTGACCCAAATTTACATCAGGATCGAAAGAATAGATTTTTCACCGTTGTTCGGAGACTTGAACTGTTTCCAGTTCAAAGGTGATATCTACCCCACTCCAAGTGAATAAATGACGCAATTCTCCGGAAGTGCCCAAGGATTGCACGTCCATTTGCCGCCATCGTTCACATTTCCCACTCTGGCCAGCCATGGACACACAATTTCAGCCACTAGCGCATTGTAAAACGGTCCAAATTCACTCGAAGCCGACTGCGGATCGAGGTAAGAGCCAAGAATTCGCTGCCTATTCGTCGACTGGTTGCTATAGAAAATGCGCAGTTTTTCGTCCAGTATCGAAGCATCCTGACTATTCACAGTTTCAATCGAGTCTCTGCGCTCGATGAGTAATAATGTTAGAACCATCGCAGCGCAAATAAGTAGGATGATAGGTGTTCTTTGCCATACTGGCATGTTGGCGCGAGGCGGCCGCATTTCTTCAAGGCTTTGCTTCACAGACGTGTATGTCGGCCGAAAGCGCCGTTAACCCAAACACACGTTCAAGTGAGCTTCTCAGTGCTGGTTTCCTGTCTTGCGCTTCGTGACTCTCAAAATAAGCACTGGCGCCCGCCGCAGTTTCCGTTACGCATTTGCTATATAGCAATTGGAGTGTTACCGCACAAAGGGATTTTTCATATTACGAAATACAAAATTATGGCGTACTGAAAATGAAGCTTTAATCTAAGCACGCGTCACGTTATAGCGTATGTGAGGGAATCTACTGAAGGATTAATCAACGTGTACCGAGGTGAAAACCAGTTTTATCCAAATCCTCTCTGGCTTTGTAGAGATTGAAACGCTGTGTTCGAATTCACCAAACCCGACAGTTTTTTTCAAAACATCATTAATACTCGCCATCATTCATGGTGGTTAAAATTTCAGGATTTATCTAACCGTCTTCATCAAGCTTTTTACGAAAAAGTGAATTGATCAGTTTTTCGAGGCAAAAAATGTAAAATCAAAAACTTTCAAACCAACTTAACTTCACCGTCGATCGAGTGGTGCCCAATCATGCTGAGTTTGGCGAATTAAAACATAACGTTTAAACTTCGAAAAAGGCAAACAATCAACTAACTGCATTCACTAACTTTTCCTTTGAAAGAGTCTCGTGTTCTACGCAAAGAAGCGTGCGCATTTTAAATTAGATTCGTTTATTTTTCTTTATGTAATCAAAAACAAAATTCATTCAACGCTTCCCAATCATCCAGTAATTATCACCTTGACTTAATGAGCAATCCATTTGTGTACCTTGACAACAACAACATTATCATCAAGCGTATCAGATAAGCTGAACACATGCTTGCTCATCAAGTGCGCAACCAGATTACCCTACACAAGCGAGCTTCACTCTAGCACAGCTTTTACGTTTGCAGTGCAGACTGGTGAACTTGACCATTCAGCAAGTAAAATCAATGTCCTGTGCTGAAATGGGCTGTTTTTGGCTTATATTACTGATATCTTTGGCTAGCACATTAAACTCAGTCAGTGCATACGAGCCAAACTGGAAATCGCTGGACACTCGACCACTGCCATCATGGTTTGAAGCTTTGATGGAATTTCGTTACTTAGAACTGCCAAGTATCAAAGTCTCGGATTTCTTGTCAGAGACATCATTTTCTGCTAGAGTCCCGTTAATAAACTAAATACTGATTTATGAGTGGTGTCACCCTAATTGCTGCTTCCTTAATATAAGGAAGGTGCATTGCTTGCAGAATAAAATCAGCAAGTGAAAATCTGAGATGCGGCGTAAAATGTAGGAAGATTCTTTATCAGCAGCAGACACGGGAGAGAGTTAAGGCTTTGCAATTATGGCCGGCCGGCTTAGGTAAATATGCCCTTAAATTTTTGGTATTAAATCTTTTTCAATCTACTGTACTTTTATATGCAAAATGTACTGGACCTTAATATTTTTTACCGATAGAAAATTGTCCACTGCCGAATACATCTACGTTAATGTCTGATCAGAGCTTTACTTCATAAGTTTTTCATTATCCTTGCAAGTTTAGCTAACATTTTTAAAGAAATAAATGAGCCTACTTTAGGTATGACGAAGCAAAATTTGGCATCTTCTGTCATTGGGGCGTTTTCGCGGTGCCCGCTTTCAAAGCGAACTGGTTCTGGTACTACTGGAAAGGCCCAAATCCAGACCCCGAAATACTGAAATTCATCGAGAAAAACTACAAGCCAGGATTTTCCTATGGGGATTTCGGCCCACTCTTTACGACAGAATTTTTCAACGCTGCAACGTTTGCCAAAATCGTCAAAAGTTCCGGTGCAAAGTGAGTTGCTCTTGTGAATGAAATACAAACTTTTTAAGGAATGAACTTCTCCTTGGCACACCTGATAAACACAGCAAATTATTATTAACTATTCAAAAATTGCTGAAACTTGATCTTTCGTACACCCTCGTTCCTTTTCACATTCAGATGTTGTCTGTTGGCGATAAACTGTAAAACAATTGACGACTTAAGAGTTGTTGTAATGCTTTCCTGGTTGCATTCCTTCTCTTTAACCAAATGATCCCCTGGGATCCATTTGGGTATAGCAATATTATTATAATAATGAGGCGGACGTGGTTTAAGTAGCTCCACTCAGTTAAGCTAATATTTAGCCAATAACATTCAAAATGACGCATTTATTGCAATATTTCATATTCTTTTCAACGTCGATCATCAGTTTTGATGGCTATGCAAACTTTGATTAATAAAACGTGCAAATAGCTGCTGCCGCCTTGCCATCATCTGGCTATATCGGGTCAAAAGCATTATTTTAAATTATGAAGTTTCTATTAAAATACAGTTGAATAAAAACTTTCTGGAAATATTTTATGTACCGTTCTAGAACGCTGACGGCAAGTTTGATGCCTCAAAAACGTCATTTGTGATATTATGCTGTAATTGTAATTAGTTTCTAGGTACTTTGTTCCTACGAGCAAACATCACGATGGTTTTACTCAGTGGCCAAGCGCATACTCATGGAATTGGAATGCCGTCGATGTGGGACCGCATCGCGACCTAATTGGTTCGTGCGTAACGTTGTTCTTCTTCCTCAATCTTACTTTTTAGCGGAACTTAGAGAAGCATTCGTTGGTATTGGTGGCGTACATTTCGGACTTTACTTCTCTCAATACGAGTGGTTCAACAGACTCTACCTGAATGATAAGCAAGCAAATTTCTCAAGTCAAACCTATGTCAAT
>NIUQ01002935.1:0-19658 GCA_002796945.1 Plectus sambesii
CAATGTTGAACAATAGTGGATTTTCAAGTGCACTGGATGTAAAATATGTACTTAGTTCTGTGCACTGTTTATCTAAAGATGATTCATCATAGCCATCTAGCAGTAACAAAGTTTGTCCGCATAATTTCTTGTTACCTAAATGAAGTTTAAGGTACTCAAGTCCTTCATTTTCGATGAAATTCTTGTAGTTTCTGTTAAACTCAATCACTAAATCAGCAATCCTATCAAATGCCTGCTTGCGTACTTTACGAAATTCAGCATATACGATCAGATCAAAGTGCGACAGTTCGCGTTTTCCTTTCGCCCATTCATAAGCCAGCCTTCGCATGAGAGACGTTTTCCCCCTAGCTGGCTTTCCTTCAATAATTAGCATTTTTCCTTTTGAGAATGCATTTTTCAGCAATTCCGCATGATCTTGTGTTCCACGAGAGGAGTGTTTGTTTCTTTTCCTTTCTTTATCTACCCCTTCATCAGGATCTTCATCCGTTTCTGTATTTTCCCTAAGTTCCAAAGAAACCCATGTATTTTCGATATCAAACGTAAAAGGCAATGAGAAAGGATTTGTTTCCTTGAATCGTTGTAAGTACATCTCTTTCAATGATTTTTGAACTCTAAAGCGTAGTTATCAATGAGTAGAACATGAAACAAGCATGAGTATTAAAAGTGAAGAACAATATATTTCTGTTGATTAACAACTGCAAAACAGATTTTGTAAGGTTGAACTGTGCTCTTTAAGAATACCCTTATTATGTAGGGCGCTGAACACCTATGAAGAGCTTTTAGAGAATATCTACCGCTCCCATACGTTAGGGAAGCAATATTGATTGCTGACAGTTCAATGACGCACTTACTTTGATTTTTTGCCGACTTCTTCTTTCGTTGGCTCTCGTTCATCTGCTTTGATCGAAGACTCAGTTGCTGTAATTTTATTGAGCGGTGATACAGAAGTGCAAGAACGTTTTATAGGTGTAAACAGTTAAACTTTCAGTAAAAATTAACAGTAAAATTATTTTTTGCCTATTTGTTAAGTTTAAAAAAGAATACCTAATTTAAAAATGCAAATTATCACTTATAATAAAAGTGAAATTGTAGAACTAAGTAATTAATGCATTACGTTGATTGATTTGCTCAAAATAACACTTTAGTGGAAAGGCTATTGACAATAGATTGCACTCTGCTTGGACACACGTGCATTTTTGCCCCTTTAAACCGCAAATGTTGCTAAAGGTAAACTAACTAATAGTAATAAGTCGTTCAAAAAGTAATTGCGTTTTTGCATTTTTTATATTACCATATCTCTGCGAAAAAAGATCGTCCAGTGGCAAGTTTTTTGTTTTGTAGCCAAGAAAATGGTGATCATGACCCTCTCAAAGTATTCTCTGTCGTACCATTTTTGATCTCCTGCGTCGCAAATGATTCAGAGCTTTGTAATTGAAGATTTTTGTAAGTGAATATAGCCAAACTGGCTATGCATCGAGAAGCAGCAATCGGGAGGACTTCTTCTTTTCTGATGCCCGGCTTCAAGACAACAAGCACAATTGGCCACTCATACGATGGCGTATTCAGATAAACGTCAACGGCTACAACACTGGTATCTTTTATCATGCGAGCTTGCTCGTTTATTTTACCACAAAGAATTTTCTTCATATCAAAATAGCTTCTCATCTCAGCTGAATCTTGATCATCGCACGTAATGACAGCAATGTGCTCATTTTTCAACGACGGCAAATCGGTAGTACTAATGTTAGCGCTTGTCAAAGTAGCTATTTTACAGGCAATCTCATTTTGAAGTCGCTCAAAACTGTCAAAGATGACACTTTTTACTGCAATACCATCAATACTGTGACCAATCGTGATGTCGTATGGATAGTAATGTTTCCACTTCCCGAAGATGTTTCCAGTACCTCTAAGCACTTTCATCAGTTCAAAATGCCTGAATTGCTCTAAACTTGATTTATAAAGACGACATGAAGCGACAGCTTCGCCAGGTTTGTATAAGCCAGTAAATACTACTGTAGTGCTACCGCTACAATTTACTCTGCTTTCAACTTTCTCGATATAAGAATCTTCTACAGGTGTTTCATCAAAAAAAACGTCATCTTCCGGTTTAGCAAAATTTATCTTATCAATTGTGTGAATTTTTGGCCTTCGATCAATGTTTTTGGCTTCATCAAAAACGATATTGTCCCTTTCCTCAAAGAAGTAATGCTCATATTTTGCTTTTAACTTTTCATTTACAAATATAAACACTGAGCCAGCCTTGTTTTCCACGGCAGCTTTTAGAGCGCGTAGCATCAGGATGAGCGTTTTGCCCGAACCGGGTGCTCCATAAAGTATAACGCACTTTTCTCTGCATTCAACAATTTCAAGTTGTTGTTTTGTGAGGATAATTTTTCCAAATGGTCCATTTCCGGGCATATTTACTGACATTGTGGGATCTTGCTTTTGTGCTATATCTTGTTCCATAATCCAAGTGGCAACTTGCATGGCATTGTAAGCCTGCGAGTGGAACTCGACCTGTGACCGACAGCATACAAACTCAGCCACAAATGACCGAAGCAAGGTAGCTCCAATTATCGTTTCGTTTGTTCGTGGTTCAAAGAACTTCATGAAGATAGCACGGTCATTCAGTGCTGATTTATCAATGACACTATACTTTTCGTAAGTTTTGCGATCTTCTTTTCGGAACGGAAAACAAATGAATCCAGTGATCCAAGTGCATTCCTTTTGATACCGTGAGAGAAAAGAGTGCTTTATTTTTTCGATATTTCTATCTAATTGAGTTTTTGCTTTCTCAATTCGCCTGTTGACAGTATTTTCATCGTTCGTCTCGGTTGCTTTCACTTCAATGACAAAAATGCCGCGGTTTTGATGAAAAAATATGGCATCCCATTCGCCGTCTTCTCTTTTTTTGATTTTTCTGGCTTTTTTTCGTACGGTTAGGCTTGCTTCAAGGTCGCAATATTCTAGACCGGACACTAATATTCCGCCCAAATTAAGTTCTTGGAATTTTAGCATAAATGCCGCTTCTCCTTTTTGTCCTGAAATAAATCTCTCTAAATTCGGAGCTTCATCAAGATCTTCTCGTTTCCAACTCTTCAGAACGTCAAGACACAGAGGAACGCAAATTGTTTCAACTTCATCTGCTCCAAGGATGTCTTTCCATTTTTCATTTGAATACCAAAAATCCATGTTCTTCTCTGGGTCTTGTTTTATCGGTGACATCATTTATATGAAATTTCCTAAACATTGTTTTTGACATGAATGTGGGAATGGGATATACTACAATTTGTAGCCTCATAGCTTTAATATGGTTTTACAGGGCTAGTTGAGGGTCATAAAAGATTATTTAGTTAAGGATGAACGCCTTCGTCAATGAACGCCAACGATGATATTCAAAAATTAGTGCCATACATAAATTCAGCTACGTAATAGTATAATTTTTAATGGTTATTTTATTTTAATCATTATCTCACCCACTGACAATAATACAGAGTTTAAAATCTTCTACAACAATCTTTTTGCTAGTAACTAAATGGTATTCTCAAACAAAACACTTTTATTAACCGGTTTTGTTTATAACGGTCGAAACATACCGGTATGAACCAAGTCGATTGTACACTGAACCTCCGCCCATATTTTACGAGGATTACCTTAGTGGCTTTGAATGTCGCTTAATATTTACCTATGTTAATCTTAGATTTCTCTCATCGCATGACTGCATAAGATCAACACAAAGATTGCTAAATCAGTGCTGATTTGCTTTATTTTTTTACCGCTATATTGTGATTCCTATCTCGCGATTATTCAGAAGTACTTTTTGCTTAACAAAAAACAGCATCAACGAATATTCTAAGCTGTGCGGTTATGTTATTTAGAAATTAAACATATACCTAATACTAACCTTACCATTTAGTTTCGTTTACAGAATAGGCAAAGGATGAATGATGAAACAATATAAACGTTAAAGTATGAGCTGTTGCGATTGGTACTTTTTAGTGCCGTCTTGCAGCGTTAGTGTAGCTTTAACAAAGTCGTAAAATATGATTGATAAGAATAATATTTTATCCACACGTGGTGACTTTCGCAAGCAACATCAGACTAAGGCGCAGTTTTAGTATAGCATGCATGTATCTGTATACAATATGTATTACAGGGTTTTTACGAACATAAGCCCCGGGGCTTGTAATAAGAATTGGCACTTTTTGCGTCTCTACCTTGTCCCCAAATAGAAGCCCCGGGGCTTCTATTTGGAAAGTCAAACCGAATAGAAGCCCAGTGGGGCTTGTATTTGGGGGGGGGGGCTTCTAATCGGAAAAACCCGGTAAGTACTTTTTGGGTGACGCTTAATTATCATCCAGCATGTAAGGACAAGTCATATAATTGCTTCATTGTCGTACCAAACTATTACCATTAATTCGATTTTATCCCAATATGCAACGCCAAAATTTTTCCAGTTTAAGCAAAGACTAAATGAAATGTCACAGCTTTTTCTGTAAACAGCTTGCGTAAAAACAGGAACTGAGCCGTTTCGACTGCCATTCCATCATAAAATACTCGATAGGTACATTTTCACAACAATGGCAATCACCGTAACCATAATCGTGCGCCAAACGAATAAGATACAGGGTGGCCAAAAAAAGAGATTTGGCAATATTTTTTCGTAGGCGGAATCAAGCGTTGAAGTCTATTGGCCAATTAGCCCAAAGTCTGAAGTATCGATTTCTGCCGTCATCGTAATATAATGTCTTAGGGGTACCTTGTGAAGTATTACTGTAGAACAAAAACAGCTTGGTGAAACGATACACCATATTTGGGCCTATAACTTTGCAACCCATTTACAGATTTGGCTCAAATTTTCCACAATTTTCAAGCTGATACTTGGGAAGAACGGCCCAAAACGGTTTCTGAATTGCGCTTCTGCAAAAAAGGTGTGGTCAATTTACAAAGTGCAATTTCTTCTTCCAACGCAGTGCTCCCTCTTTGAGTAAAAAGTTTTGGTCGATTTTTTAAAGTTTTTTTCGAGATATTGGGTTCTTCTGGTGCGCCTACTTTTGGGCAATCCGAAATAAAAAGCTTTTGTGTGATTTCCGCATTTTTTCTAAATACGACCATTGAATGCATGCGCAAATAACAGCGTCTGCGTGGGTGGTCTGTCTTACTTCAAAAATCGATATTGCTCAAATGAGAAAGTGGCCCAAAAACGTTTTTGTTTTCGATTACCCAGATAACGAAACAACAGGAACACCAAAAGTACCCAAAAACTTCAAAAAAATCGACCAAAAACTTTACTCAAAGAGGGAGTCCTGCGTTGAAAAAAAATTGCATTTCGTAAATTAACCATAACTTTTTTCAAGAAGCCCGATTCTCAAGACCTGATGGCTCGTTATTCCCAAGTATTAACTTAGCTATTGTGCAAAGCTTGAGCCAAATCCCCCAACTGGTTGAAAAGTTATAGGGTCAAATATGGTATATCTTTTACCAAGCTGTTTTTGTTCTACAGTATGACAAAATACATATAAGATAAAATTTTAGGATGACGGCCGAAATCAATACTTCAGACCTTGGGCTACAATCGGTCAATAGACATCGAGGATTAATTCCGACTCTGAAAAAATATCGCCAAATCTTTAGTTTTATTGGCCATCCTGTAAACATCCCGCGTCCCCATATCATGATTATAGAACTTGTGGTTGGGACGCAAGACGTATGAGGATTCTATAGGGAGAGTGAAAACTCTGTTTAGTTAAATTTTTGCATGTATGTGATAATTTCCTCCTATTTACCGGATTTTCTCGAAAATAAGCCCCGGGCTTATTTACGAGAAATGCAGAAATCGCAGTATTTTGCCCTCAAATTCATAAAAATGGCATTTACGCATAATTTATAAACAAACTGTCCAAAGAGTAAACCTAATGCACTCAATAATACATTAGAGCAGATAAACGCAACCGATTTCGATTTTTCACAGCGTGTTTTGCGATAATTTTATTGCGAAATCGTGTCGTACTATGATATAACATGCGTATTTAGGTACGCCCCGGGCGTATTTTCGAGAAAAGGCAGGAAAAGTGGTATGTTTTTTGACGCGGACGAAAAAAATTTTGACCGGAAAATAAGCCCGGGGGGTATTTTCGAGAAGGCTTTCGAAAATACGCCCGGTGGGCTTATTTTCGAGAAAACCCGGTAACACTATCAGTAAAATTTATTGAGAAATTTTTCCAATAAGGTCACTGAAAAGTGCGCCAAGTAATGGAAACTATAAGCTTATATTAGTCTTGTTCTTCCTTCCCACTCAATATAGGCTCTATTAGACATATTTGATCAAAAAATCGGGATTTCTTTCTTGACCAGCCTTCTCAATTCTCATTTTGTTGCGTTCTTTCAGTCCATACTTTGCATGCCAAATAGTAATGCTTCTGAGTTTTGGTAATTTTTGTGCTGTTTGCGCTAAATTTGCAGTCACTTCTTCCTCATAAAGATTCAAAATATTACTGATATCATAATTTGTTACATGAATTTCTTCAATGCGTCTACATTTTTGCAGGTGGTGTAAAAAATCAGGATAGCTCTCCTTCGCAAAATAATCAGCAGAAAGCTTCAGACATTTGGCAGAACTGCTCTTTATTTCATCCGTAGTTAACGCCCATGTTACTAAATCAATTTTGCATCCAGAAAATTCCACAGTATCAATTGCTGGCAATGTTGCAATATCAAGTTTTGTGTCGCTTTTGATTTCGCAGAGCCTGAATTCCAGATTATTTAAAGACGGACAATTTGTGAATGACAGCTGCGAATTAGCTTCAAAAGTGCATCTAGTGAATTTCACAGTATCAACTGCTGGAAATGGTTCAATACTAAAAATAATGCTTCCAATTTCACTATCGCTGAACTCCAAATTTTTCAGGGATGGACAATTTGTGATGAACAGCTGAGAATTTGCTTCAAATGTACATTCTCTAAGTATCAGTGACTGGAGCTTCATCAGGTTATTGAATGATAACAGGTCATTTTGACGAATTTTGTAGTCCTCTATAGTTATTTCCATTTTTTCAGCATTGTTACATTCTTGCAAGTGAATTAAGAATTCCTTATTGAAATCTGCCCCAAATATCAGCTTCAAAAATTTGACGGAACTCGTTTTTAATGCATCAGTAATTGTCTGCCAAGCTCTCAGATCAATATGGCATCGATCAAACTCCACAGTGTCAATTGCTGACAGTGTTACAAAGCCGAGGCATGTACCGCCTTCAATTTTACATTGATAAAATTTCAGATTTGTCAGAAACCGACAGTTTTTGAATGACAGTCGAGAATGGGCTGAGAATATGCATCCTCCAGAAATACCATTTCTTCCAAATGTTATTGAATGGAGCATTATCAATTCATTGAATGATAAACTGTCATTTTGACGAATTGTGTAACCTCCTATTGTAATTTTCATTTTTTTAACATTGTCGCATTTTTGCAAGTGGATTAAATATTCTTTTTTGAAATTCCTATCAAACATTACCTTCAAATACTTTACAAAACTTTTTCTTATTTGATCTGTAATTGACTGCCATGTCGCCAAATCAATTTTGCATAGAATGAATTCCACAGTGTCGATTGCTGGCAACGCTGCAATACCAAGATTTGCGCTGCTTTCAATTTTACATTCACTGAAATGTAGATAGTTCAGGGATAGACAATTTGTGATGGACAGCTGAGAATTGGCTTCAAATATGCAATTCCAGAATTTCAGTTGGTGAAGCATCATCAAGTTACTGAATGATAACAGGTCATTTTGGCGAATTTCGTAGTACGCTATTGTAATTTCCATTTTTTCAACATTATTGCATTCTTGCAAGTGAATTAAGAATTCCTTATTGAAATCTTCTGGAAATGACAGCTTGAAACATTTGACAGAACTGTTCCTTACTGCATCTATAATTGACAGCCATGCTCTCAAATCAATATTGCATCGCTCAAATTCTACTGTGTCGATTGCAGGCAATGTTGCAATGCCAAGACTTTTGCTGCTATTCATTTCACATCCGATGAATATCAGATTTTTTAGGGATGGACAACTTGTGAATGACAGCTGAAAATTGGCTTCAAATGGGCACCTATAAAATTTTAATGAATGAAGCATCATCAAGTCACAGAATGAGAATAGTGTTGAATTGGACATTGTGGATTTTGCAGATGATTCTTTGTATGCAGATATATCATTCAACAAGTTTATCGGCTTTGCATTGTTCAGTTTGCCACTCAACTGAACGGTTTGAACATTGGTGCACTGTGATAGAAACCAGCTTAGCAGCTTGCTGTTAAAGCCAGCTTTAGTATTGAATGCATCAAATATTATATCCAGTTCAATATCTCTGATTCTCTGGAAATAATATTTGCGTTTCTCTGTCTTAACTGGCATTTTGTCGGATAAAGCTATTCGTAGAAGAAATCTCTCAAATTCGTTCATTCCATAGGATGTATTCATTTTGGAATTAGGCAATAACCATTCACTTGTAGGATCATTTGAACAAAAGCAGTAGAAAGCGGCAAGAAATTCTTGTATCGTCCTATGTGGAAAATGAAATGAGGTTGCTAGTCTGAACGAATTGTCATATTTTTTTTCTTTTCTCAACAATCCGACCTGTTCTATAATTGACTGCACATTAAATTGCGCACAATCTGAAGGTTTAAATTCATTCTTCTTTAAATTGTGCAATGCCATGTTGCCGAGGCAATGAAGCTGTGGAAGGTGTAAGTAATGATCTTGAATGGTGTCAAACTTGTCATTGCAACCATTTTGAAGTCCAAAAAGAGCTGGTATATCACGATCAGGGAAATCCTGTTGATGCCTATTAATGAACCACCATGTGAAATTACAGTACAAATCCAATAGTGTTCCGTCAACAATTCTTTCATGTACAAGGCATATGAAGGTCAGAAACAGTGGTGTTTCTGCTAGTTTGTTCAAATTTTCATTATTAGCCAATAAACTGTGTACTGCGGCAATATTTTCTTTGTTATCAATCTCTTTTGAAATAAAGTGGTTTAATATGTATTTTTCTTTTTGCTTCTTTGTTGTGAAACCAAGTACTACAGCAAAAATGTATCGTCCTATCAGATCTCGACAATTTGATAACGGGCCTCTTCTCGTGGTAATAACAGTGTTAAAGAATAAGGGTTTCGTAATCGTTTTTTCAGTAAGATAAGAGCTCAGCTCTGAGCACTGTTTTTCAAATGATGATTCGTCATAGCCATCCAGTAGTACCAAAATATGATTCTGTTGGCAGAACTGCTTATCATTTAATAAAAATCCTAGCATTTCAATAACCTTCCCGTCTAAATAATCTTCTAAACCACCAAGCACCAAATCGGGAATGGTTTGAAAAGTCTTTTCACGCACTTTGCGAAATTCAGCGTATAAAACAATATCATAGCTCAACAGTTCTTGTTTTCCATTCGCCCATTCACAAGCCAGTCTTCGCATAAGGGACGTTTTTCCAGTTGCTGGATCTCCTTCGATTATCAGCATTTTGACTCTGTTGAATGCTCTCTTAAGCAGTTCTGCATGATCTTCTGTTGCTTGAGAATCTTTCTTTTCTTCTTTTAGCGCCAAAGAAACCCAGGTGTTCTCTATGTCAAATGTAAAGGGCAAGGAGAAAGGGTAAACTTTTTGAAATCTTGTCGAGTAGGCTTCTCTTAGTGATTGCTTGAGCACTGAAAAATAAGTACTACAGTGTATGTGGGATCAGCACCATCAAACCATGGGTGAGGCAGCCAAAAAATGTGCATACGCTCATATCCGAAATTGGTATTTCTGTTCCTAAAACTGCAGAGTGTGCGCGCAATGATCAAAAATTCTTATAAAATGTAAGTTAGGCTGTTGCACATTAATTGTTCCGCGCAAGTTCCTACAACCCCCAGGGCTTTGCGCGCCGAAGTCAAAACATGCCATTTTTGGAGAGCTACAATTTATCAAGTTTTCATTTTATGCATTTGTTATGTACTTTTCGCTTCCTTTCTTGTATAGTGTAATATCGAAGATCGATAACATTAGTACCTGCATGTTAATCAGTTTTACCTATGATTGCCAAATGACTAATAATCGAATATTATCTGTCTCTGGCGCCAGCGCACTAGTCACTGTGACAAGACTTTATCCGTAAATTTAGGTTACATTGTTAACAGTGCAAATGCCAACTTTATTTGCCTGTTTATTTCACGCTTGACTATAAAGGATCCCAAACATCACGTCTAGCAAAAGTCGTAAACCTTTAGTATACTATTTCTCTTCAGCGGAAAGGAAAAGTTTGGTCTTGCCGCGCTAATTCCTGATGACACATAACGAAAAGAATGTTTTTGTGCCTCACCAAACTAGCGGTTTTATGGAGGGGATGGTGCTGTTGAAATATTGTATATCTAACCGTTTATGATTTCCTGCGTTGCAACTGATTCTGAGCCATGTGGTTGAAGATTTTTGTAAGTAAATATAGCTAAACTGGCAATGCATCGAGAAGCAGCAATCGGCAGGACTTCTTCTTTTGTGACTCCCGGCTTCAAGACAATGAACACAATTGGCCACTCATACGATGGAGTATTCAGATAAACATCTACGGCCACAATGCTAGTATCCTTTAACATGCGAGCTTGTTCGTTTATTATGCCACAAGGAATTTTCTTCATATCAAAATAGCTTCTCATCTCAGTCGAATCATGGTCATCGCACGTAATGACGGCAATGTGCTCGTTCTTCAATGACGGCAAATCGGTATTACTAATATTTGTGCTTGTCAAAGTAGCTATTTTATAGGCAATCTCATTCTGAACTTGCTCAAAGTTGTTAAAGATGACTGCTTTTACTGCAACACCATCAATACTGTGTCCAATTGTGATGTCATATGGATAGTAATGTTTCCATTTTCCAAAGATATTTCCAGTACCTCTAAGCACTTTCATCAGTTCAAAATGCTTGAATTGTTTTAGTCTTGATTTATACAGACGAAATGAAGGAACTGCTTCTCCAGGTTTATACAGTCCAGTGAATACTACTGTAGTGCTACCGCTGCAATTTACTCTTCTCTTGATCATTACGATATAAGAATCTTCTACAGGTGTTTCATCAAAGAAAACGTCATCTTCCGGTTTAGCAAAGGTTATCTTATCTATTGTTAGAATGTTCGGCCTTCTATCTATGTTGTTAGCTTCGTCGAAAATGATCTTATCCTTTTCCTCAAAGAAGTAATGTTCATATTTTGCTTTCAACTTTTCATTTACAAACACAAATACCGAGCCTGTCTTATTTTCTATGGCAGCTTTTAGTGCACGTAGCATTAGAATGAGCGTTTTGCCCGAACCTGGCGCACCATAAATTGTAACGCATTTTTCTCTGCATTCCACAATTTCAAGTTGTTGTGGTGTGAGAATGATTTTTCCAGATGGCCCATTGTTACGTATATTTACTAACTTTGCAGGATCTTGCTTTTGCGCCGTATCTTGTTCCATAATCCAAGTGGCAACTTGCATGGCATTGTAAGCCTGCGAGTGGAACTCGACCTGTGACCGGCAGCACACAAACTCTGCCGCAAATGACTGCAGCAAGGAAACTTCAATCATCGTATCATTTGTTCGTGGTTTGAAAAACTTCTTGAAAGTAGCACGATCCTTCAATGCCGATTTATCAATGATCCTGTATCCTGCATAAATTTTGTGTTCTTCGTTTCGGAACGGAAAACAAATGAATCCTGTGATGCAAGTGCATTTGTTTTGATACAGCGAGAGGAAAGAGTGCTTTATCTTTTCGATATTTCTATCTAATTGAGTTTTTGCCTTCTCAATTCGCCTGTTGACAATATTTTCATTGTCCGTCTCGGTTGCTTTCACTTCAATGACAAAGATGCCGCGTTTTTGGTGAAAAAATAAGGCATCCCATTCGCCGTCTTGTCTTTTTTTGACTTTTCTGGCTTTTTTTCGTCCGGTTAGGCTTGCTTCAAGGTCGCAGTATTCCAGACCAGATACCAACATTCCGCCGATATTCAGTTCTTGGAATTTTAGCATGAATGCTGCTTCTCCTTTTTGACCCGAAATATTTTTCGCCAAATTCGGAGCTTCGTCAGTATCTTCTCGTTTCCAGCTCTTCAGAATGTCAAGACATGGAGGAACGCAAATTGTCTCAGCTTGATCTGCTCCAAGGATGTCTTTCCACCCTGCACTCGAATACCAAACATCCATATTCTTCTCTGGATTGCGTGGACCCGTCGACATCATATCTACTTTACTGAACAGCAAGAACTATTGCTGAATATTCTGCGCAGTGCAGTTATGTAATATTTAAAAATTATCAAATATTTAAAAATAAACCTCACTGTTTAACTCTGTTCGCAATGCAGGTTACGGTTGGAGGATAGAGCAAAATAAACGCAAAGTGTGAGCTGTCAAGGCTGGCACTGTTTCATACCGCCTTGCAGCGTGAGTTTCGCATTAATATAGTCGTAAAATATGACTGATAAGCATAACAATAAATCTACACTTGATGACTTTCGCAAGCAACCGCACTCTAGCTTATTGTGTGTGCACAAAGCATGCATGGATCTGTATGCAAAATATACTGAGTACTTTTGCGTGACGCTTCATAATCATGGAACAAATAAGTGCTATAATTGCCTCTTCATCGTATCAAATTATTATTGGCGTAAATAAATGAACCATACATTTGCTATAATGCAAAAATATATTCAAAAAACCGTCTATGCAGAAAAAATCATGCTTAAAACAATTTAGGAATGAAAAAGAAGAATTTTGTAAGATTCTATGCAATATTTGCCCTATTTTCACTTTTTAGTGACTTCAAACCGCGGTGCGAAGTAACGCATACATTTTTTCTACGATTTCAGAGACACAGAAGTCCAAGGAACTAAAAATCTGGACTGTATGGTTGCGATTCCACATCAGCCAAAAGTTCACACTTCTTCACAAATCAGGCTGTGTACGCAGGCGCTTCATTTTGCTGAAAGACCCATGGCTGTTTTGTTAACAAATTTGAACGGCAGTGCTTGACTTGTCACTCCAGGATTAGTAAATCATAGATTTAGGCATCGATTTTGATGCATGGGACCTATTTTATAAAACTATTGCGATTCGCATTTTTGCATTTGCAATTGTGCAACTTTCAATTTCATTAAGTGTTCATGAAACTGCAATCACAATTCGCGGTGGAAATTTAAATTATATCGTTCGAATTTCGCAGCAGAGTCCTGTAATAATACCGTAGCCATTTTCGCCGCAAAAGGAAGATAACTGCTGAATGAAGATTAAAGCAGAATTGATAGTCAAGAGTAGAGATCGGCAACTGGGGCGGCGCCGAGGCCCGCGAAGAGGGTACTTTCAGTGACGCCAAAAGTGGTCGAAGGAAAGACGCTACAACTCTATAGCTTAAATAATTCGCGCTTTAGCTTTCTGCTGCATTTTTAAACACATTTCCGCGAGACGAAGCACTTTTTAATGATAGATATCCTAATATCACGGTATTCTGTTCCATAGGAATCAATATTAAGCTCGCATTCGACACTTTAACAACAAAAACTGAGAGCGCAATATTTTCTCATATTTAAATAATAGTCAATTTGCAAGAAATCTACTAACTTAGAAGCTTGGTATCCAACGGATTCGGAATCTAAGACCCTGACTTGACTATGTAGCACTAACTCTATTGCAAAATTCGATCGAGAAACAATGCGAAAATTGCATTTTTTATTTAGTACTGAAAATGAGCAAAAATCGAGATTATCGCGCTTGCGATCTAAATATTTTTTCTTAGAGGACTTAATGAGAGGTATCCAACGGTTTCTGATAGATATGATTTCTGGCTTTCTATTGAGTCCACTTTCGATCTTTTTGATAGCTGTTAAAGTATGCGAAATCTTTTCTGAAACTATTTTAGGGCAAATCGAAGGAACTGTCGCGTTTGTTTTAACCTTATTTGTGCATATTTACTGTTGTTGCTCGACCGCAACCATGTCGTTCGCTATCAATGGGATAATAGAATTTATTTTTCTCACTCATTAGGTTAATCTTATTGCCATAAGAGCGCGAAAATTATCTAAATAAAATAGACCATATTTATTACATATAGTGCTTTTAAGGTAAATACATCGGCTATGGCGTCGGACGTGGACGTGGCTCTTCTGATGCAAGGAGGGATCGACATGGATAGACTTGTCGCAGGAAGCCATCCACCTCTATACAACATGGACTTTTCTAATCACATAATGATTACATTATTTCGCATATCTGGTTTGTGTTATTGTTGTTAATATTGTTTGTGCTACTGTTAAATTGTATCGCATTTCAGAATATAGCGCTGTGACCGTCAGGACCTGGTTATATAAGCTGGCGGGCATATCTGACGTTGACGGATACACCACCCTGATTCCAAAGGGAAACTTCAGCAAGAAATTAGTAACGCTTAGGAAGAAGTTGGCTACACTGTCTAAAGATAAACATCTGGATGAGCGAGACGCCCTACACCAAGCTTAGTTCAGTTTGTCATCTTTGTCTATGAGCCGAATATGTGCTGCTAACTTAGTAACCTCTGCCGCAAGTGCCGTGTCCAGCGCTGCGGTGGCGTTAACTCAGCAAGTTAATGAGACGCAAGTTGCTAGAGCGGCTGAGATTGCAGCCTGCACTAAGTTGTCCCATGTTTCTTATACAGCCAGCACTATTCAAATGCAGTTGTCTCGTCTTTCTAATTCGGCTAGCACACTGCAGACGCAGCTAGATAAGATTAGCTCTGATTTATTTGGTGGGATATGAAGGGCGTCCTTTACTTCTAGCTGCTTGACGCCAACTTCACCATCGCTGCCGACGTATACGCGCAGTAGTTGCAGCGCCTACAGGGTGCGCTAATCGAGAAACGTCTGACTGTAGTAAATCAAAAAAGGAGTCATCCTCCTGCACGATAACGCGAGACCGCACCTTGCGAAGATGACGCAAGAGAAGATCTGTCAACTAGGATGGGAAGTACTTCCCCATCCACCGTACTCTCCAGACCTTGCTCCATCGGATTACCACCTCTTCCGATCGCTCCAGCACCACCTGAGCGACAAACAATATAAAGATTTTGATGAACTCTGTTCTAACCTTGCTGCCTATTTCGACTCTAGACCACCTGAGTTCTACAAGCGAAGGATTGACCAACTTTCAGGGAGATGGACAACAGTAGTCAATAGTAGTGGTGATTATATTGTTGATTGATGTTGTCTAGCTATGTTACTATAGAAATTGTTGTTGAACAAAAGAAATGCTTCAAATTTACCTGTCAGTCCAATACTATATGATCTGGATATAATGGTAATTCTTTTTGACATTTGCATAAATTATTTCATCATGACATTATGTCTGTAATTTATATCAACATTGTGAATCATAATTATTTCACAGCTAGCGAACAGGATTGTTTCACACTTAAAATTACTAAGGATATAATCGTAGGCTCAAATAAACATTAGCTATTCTTGAAGACTCAAGTTGCTCAATATTCATGTGGGAGTGCCTGGGTATAGTCATTCTGCGTATTTACTCATTACTGCAAATACTTTCTCGCCATATTACGACTTTCTGATCGCTTCAAGATCGCAACATATCATGGTCACTGGCTAAAGTAGCGCAGTACTATTCCATCAATGTTGAAAACAGTGTTACTTGAAAAAACTATGTGTTCAAGGATAGCCTATTGATTTATTAACTTAGGTCCTAACCCTGAACATTACGTTTTTAACTTTTTTTAGCGCTTCTGCTCTCTTTATACATAAGTACCAATCGTGATCGAATATTCATCATATAATTTACCACCTTCTCAATAAGATGTTCTCCAAAGCAATTCATCGTATTGCATAATCAATTACTGGATTAACAATTCATGTAATAGCCCTTGTGTTGTAAAACAATTTTTCGCTTTCTACAGCCCAGGAGATTAAAGTCGCAACGGTCTTTCATCATGGCGTGAGGAAGCCGATGCCAATACAGATGTGGATAATATAAGGGAGGCCTTAAAATAAATTCCCACTAGACCCACATCGCCATTGTATGTATTGCTTATCTAGAAAATGTCAGCGCTTCGTGCCAAATCTCTTTGCTCCTCGAAGACTTAAGATGAACGATAAAAGGCTGTCTGGGGATATGACACCGGCCATTTCGATTCTCCTATCGTCTAATTTTGCAAAGTTATTTCAGTTATCAACCACAAATGAGCACTGGTGGGATATTAAGGAAAACTGTCGTCAAAAATTTACTTTACTATTCTGTTCCATTTGAAGTAATGTGTTTTCTTAGTTTGTTGCGAGAATATTTTACGCTCTTATCAGACTTGGAAGGTTGTAGATATCTTTGCGAATTTCAGTTAATGTCCTCTTCTTTCCGTATTAGTATATATCTGAATAACTTAAGGTAGTGTACCCTTTATGCCTGTGGGTTCGTGCAAATTTCGAACATATGCGTCTCTAAGAAAAATAAGGCACTTTGATAGGACATGAGTTTTTATATCCGGTGGAAATATAGAATTTGTAGCAGTGATTAGCTCTGACGACGTACGCATAATTAGCCTCATTTAGAGCTAAGCCGGCGCACTGTTTGCAACAAACCAAAGGCATCTCGTATTTTAGAAAAAATTCAGTTCCGATCTCGTTTGCTTGCTTTCTCCAGAACCTAACTTGCTATAACTAAGCCACTAGAATGAATTTTATTTCTGAAAGCCAGTGACGCACGCGCACGCGCTCAATCCTCTGATGACAATATTAATAAATAAGTCAAGCGCTTTCTCAGTTGAGAATAATTTAGAGGCTTCATTTAAAAGAAAACTTGGTCGAGAGTGTTTTCTACATATTTTGTTAGATGAAGTGGTTTCGCTTGGAAATAGTTTTCGAGATCATTTTTCTTTCATAGTGTTCGGATACTTAGGGTCAGTTTCATAAAGCATTTTTAATTACCACTGTTTCGGTTGAAACTGTAGGAAACGAAACGACGGGTCGGCTGCGATTAGTGCACTACGAATTCTCTCAACATTATCCCAACTGACTAACCTTTGTGCTTCCCAAATGTATGCTCCCTTTAGATATGATAACAACAGCTTTATGTAACAGGCTGTTGAATGTTTGCTTTTTCTCGGGTAATGTTTCTCAAAGATATTACTGTGACAGGATAGGGTACAAGACGAAACCACGTCCATATCGTCGTGACCATGCCTGCGTTGCGCAAGGGATGGGTATAGATTGGTTTAGACGGCATCGCATAAAACGATATCCCAACGCTCCCATTAAAGACTGCGTCCGAAAACTGATCCCATAGCTCAATAAATTACCGTGTCCTCAACTATGTACCTCGTGAGAAAGAAAAATTTGGTTTGGTTGACAAGTAAACAAACTTCATTTCACGCGGTTTAACGGTTTTAATTCAGATACGCTCTTCAAAATTACTAGTTTACCTAAACCATTTCATATATTTGTTCTAATTTGAAACATTGTAAGTATGCAATAATTTTTTCAATCCGTGTTCCTTCTCCGTGGTTAAAAAATTATACTCATATATAAACTTACATTTCACAGCTTTTGATGTTTTAGCTCAATTGATAATGGATAACATTACTCAAGGGAAAATCGATTACCGTATCATTGCTGCTTCTACTTATCCCATCATCAACTTTTCTGGACTGATCATTTATGTTGTATTTTTGATTGCCATTTTTATCGATCGCATTAACTACAAACAGAGCTTTTATATTTTAGTTGGACATTTGGCAATAGGAAATATTGGCACACTTTGTGAAAGTTTACTGGTTGCTTTGCCACTGACATTGGCTGAAAGAAATATTTATGGCGATTTTTGGCTGCCCATACTGGGAATCGGGCACACTTTCTCCTATTTTTTGGTTCTTTTATTTTCATTCATGATTACGCTAAACCGCTTCGTTTTATTCATTTTTCCCGCTAAACATAAATTTATTTTCGACTCACCAAATATTCATTACATTTCAGCGTTTGTATATATAGTGATAACTTTCCATGTTTCAATTACAACCTTTATAGGATGCCCCAAATGGTTTAATACGAATAGCTTTAATTTCTTTTACAAATGCGATCCATCTGTTTCGGCCTTTGGCAAGCTTTATGTGACTTGTGTTTCATACATTACGGTTGCAGTGCCGATACTTATGATGTTCTTATACATAGCAGTCATGATGAAGATCAAATTTTCGAACAGTACAACTGTTTCAACTACTTTCAGCAGGACAGACATTAGTCTGTTGGTTCAGAGTGTTGTTATTTGTTCATTATTATGTGTCTACGCGTTGGCTTTTTGGTTCATTTCGAAAATAACATCATCACCATTGGGACCAATATCGATTGTCTGTCTATCAGGAGTTAATTGTTCCATCAATCCCATAATTTTCTTTGTGTTTAATCAACAAGTGCGCAGGAGCATGAAGAAGTTGCTGTTTTCGGAACAAACTACAACCCACACTTATCCGTTCAGTGTAACGACTCGTCGTGGATAAAAATATCATCTTTGAAGGTTCTGATATGACGGTTCTGTTGATAATGGTGAATTGTCACAACTTTATCAGTCTTTTTCTGTATGTGTTTCTCGTCTCAGTTATAATGTTCTCTAATACGTTTATTGTAGTAGTATACAGCGCACTTCAACCTCTGCACGCCTCATGAGACGCGCAAAACAGAAGAGCGTCCCACATGTAACACATATTTAAGAAATTTCAGACAAATCCTGATATTAGCATTTTCAGATCCTTTGCATTCGGATTTTTTTCCTTCGTAGTTGTTATTATATTGTGTGATCGAGCGTGTTAAAGGTGCTTTTGTTAGAATAAAGTTATTGATCGATCAATAGCTGTAGTTCTACGGTAGCCGTGCTCAACGTTACAGCCTGTTACATTCGTTCTTATCATTAATCTTAAAAGAGCGAGTAATGATAGTTTCTGTATTTCAAAATTTTATGCTGTCATGCATTATAATATCTCTCGGGTTAGCTCAGTTGGTAGAGCGGTGGACTGTAGAGTCAAAAGGAATCCATAGGTCGCTGGTTCGACTCCGGCACCCGAGATCTTTTATTGTTCTTCTTTGTGGCAAACAATTAGCCAAGTTAGAGAACAGCTTTTAAGACTAAAAGCTCATACACTACAAATATACGTCATTAACACAGCATAATCAATATCGCTTTTGTTTGTGTCTTTTGCTTAAAATTTCAGGTCTCAGAAAGTTGTAAAGTAAATAAAAAAAAGCAGTTATGGTACTAATAATGGCAGCGGGCAACACAACAACTCACAAAATAAATATTTCCTTTGGTCATAAGAATTGAAACAGAGCCGTTGCTTTATAAACTCTTCGCTCGTCTGAGAGCTTTGCAGCCATACTTAAAGGGGAACTCCGGTCAAAAATTAATTTTTGATATGTTGTCAAGTCAAATACGCTGATCATCGCTGCGCATTCAGTTTTTTCAGATTCGACTCCCTTAAAAAGTTATAACCCCCTAAAAATTGGTCGACGAGCATTGGCTTGAAAGGTAAACTACCGCACTGCCGTTTGCTGAGCACTTCGTTACGAGACCACACGCTACGCTGTGAAGTGCGTGCTCTACAAAATGATACGCAGTCGAGAGATTCA
>NIUQ01002936.1:0-19692 GCA_002796945.1 Plectus sambesii
GCTAAACAGCGAAACGCGCTATATTTGAGCTAATTGTTTGGCCAATATTCGACACTGTCTTTTAGAGCTGCTCAGTGTCGCTTCAGTTGAAATATGCGCGCATGAGCAATTGTTCCGCCTGAGACTTACGACTTAGGCTTAAGCTTTGCGTTTGAGGAAATTATCGACGCGGCAACTCCTAGTGGTTCTAGCTTTGGCGCTCTCTTTGCTGTTTGAAATCGTGATAATCGTATGTGTATTCGGTGGTTTGGGTGACTATTTCGTTGATCAATGTATATTCGTTATTGTGGGTCGATTGGTGTAGTGGTCTAAACCCTCGCCCAACAGCCTCAAGGACGCGGGTTCAATTCCCGCTGAGAGCGACCCTCACCCAACCAAGGTGCTCCATCCCTCCGGGGTCGGGAAATTGGTAGCAGCTTCGCTGCGGTGGTCTCTCCACACCACTCTGACAACATCCCGGCGACAGGCATGCGACAGCCGGCCGGATATTCTACTGTCGCTAACTCAATGGCGGGTCCGTGGGGACCGCCATCGCTGACTCCTAATCGGAAACAAACAGCGAGGAAGAAAAAAAAAAAAAAAAAAATGTATATTCGTTATTGTGTAGATTCCTTTGTCATCGCGTTTTAATCATTCTATAATTCGCAGTCTCATACTATCCGCATCCTATGGATGGATTTTTGGTAACTTTGCCGGCGTCTCAGTGTTGAATTATTCATTTTGCCTCAAACCACTAGAACTAGCTAAAAGGGGATTTGTTTGTACATCAGTCTTATACATGAGCAATTCGTAAACGTCGATTCGAATTTGCCGGACTTGCGGACATTTGATATATAAATACGGAATTTTCAATTGAGCACATGCGTGTAGTTGAGAGCTCGATAAATGTTAAAGTCCAGAAGATGGCTCACTTCTCCTCTCAATTCTGAACCAGAAGAGAAAGGGACGCTTTTTAACTCTCTCTCTTTTGGTCTACTGGAGTGAAATGGGACAATCGAAATTCGTCACTGTGATCCGACTTTGCTTTCTGTAGATGACGTAATATTGCAACTGTTCGTGTATCACTGGCGCGTTGTCAGCTTATCTCTGCATAGATCTAAAGTGTAATCCTTGCTGCACAGATTGACAAACTACTGCCCTCTATATGTTTTTCTCAATCGACATGTGATTGTTGCTTGGAAGCGAATGCCGAAGAGAATCTTTTGTCGTCTCTAACTGTTACTGGCACAAATAATGAGAAGCACGCATGCTACTGAAGTTACGCACCGAACTGTATAGACGCGGGAATCAAACGCATCAAAAGTCGCGCTTCTCTCGCGAGCGCACGGATTTGTCGCATATGCTCCAGCACCTTGACATATCTTAAATAAGTGAAACTGTCCGTGATGACTTTATAACATACTTTGACTTGAGCAATTTTCCTAATCCCACCATATCTTCGAAAACATAACAACCATAAATGACAGAGAGTGCGTCATACTTGAAACATAAATTTCCTAGACATTGTCGAAGGATAACTCAGAAACTTCTTGTCTTTAAATATAGCATTTCCTCATATCTCAATGGATGTTATCCTGTGATCGGTACTAGCGACATCCATAGTATTGACTATTGACAACTAATAATATTTAAAACCGCCTCAATTTTATACTTTAGGGCCTAATTAGGACTCGATTAATTGAACTTTGCTAGGATTCGCAGAGCTGGAAGAGAAAGAACCGTGTACAATTCGCAATTATTCGAATGCTTTGATAAACGCAGGCTCGTTTCTTTTGCTTCCCCATCCAACCTGTTCTTTATGCGAGCTGACAAATCGTCTTTTGCTAGTTACCATCCAAGCATTAATTACTTGCGCGCTGCACATTAAGTGTGGTAATTAGCTTGTGCGAGATAAGAACGAATAAGATTTTAAAGTTTAATAAGTCAGTTTAGCGCCAATCGCGTCGTTGGGGGTTGTTTACCTGACCGCTATACCGCCGACCATTCAGTACGACGCGAACACAGGGCGACCGATAACGTAATGGGGCCACACGGAGGTGATGTCATGTAAATTCGATGACGAGTATGTTTTTTCGGCTCTCTCGGACACAAACATCAACAATGGAGTCTATATATTCAGAATCGAATATCCCACTGCATCAGTTCCACTGATTCAAACTCATTCAAGCATCTTCAAGTTACCGTTATTCCCAGTTATCATGGATACTCGCGCTACAACCACGACCAAGTACGAGGCTCACACCACGAGACCTGTTGTTGAGGCTCGTACGACAACGACGGTTAGTTGTAATCTCACTTCTTTCTCCTTCGCTCGACAATAAAGCGTTAATTTTCATAATACAGACACAAGGAGAAATTTTGCGCCACCCAACTATGGCGGGATGAGTATCCTTTCCCTATAAGTATGATAATCTAATAAAAATATATCCAGTGAAAATTTGAAACTCAGTTTGGGAATCGTTGTGAGAAGCGCAGGTGTTCATAGCAATAGTAAATGCTAATCGTATCGCAGCCGTAGGCGAGCAAAGCCAGGATATATCTGTCACAGACATAGTAGTAGCTACTCTCTAAATCGAGTTCATTGTTTTTCAATGAACAGTTCATTGTTTTCACACCAAAAGAATAATTCATTGTTTTAATGAAGTTGTTCATTGAAAAAACAATGAACTCGATTTAGAGAGTATGAAAGCTCATAGCATTTTATTCAAGTATAATTATTTACAGATCGAAGACGACCGCTCGTTGGTCGACAAAGCCAAGGATGCGGTTACTTACGCAGGTAAGAAATGAGGAACTTGAATTCTTTATGGCATGTGAGTTCTTGTATTTATTTCAGCTGAAAATGTGAAGGAGTTTTTCACACCCACCGTCAAAGACAGCGACATTGCCGAAGCTGCCCTCAAACACGAGGAGCTGAAGCAGAAGGAGCAGTTGGATCACGCTCGCGCTGACCGAGCCGACTGCCATAAAGACAAATTGCTGACCGATGCCAAGCGCATGGCGGTAGAGTTTTTCTATCAATCGTTTAGGGGGAGAGGGGTGTTCTTAACATTTACTAAAAGGTGACAAAGTTCTGCAATATGCAAATGCTTCTAACTTTCAGTCGATTCACCTCACAGCCATATGTATGTTCTGGCTTTAGCACCGTCCTTGACTATCCCACTTTTATTGCGAGACTGAAGGGCTGTACTTCCTCTAAGAAAATTTTGAATGATTAATGCAATGACTTGCAGACGGAAGCGTTGGCAAATAAGAAGAAGGCCGAGTGTGATCGTCACCGACGTGAGAAGCAGGCTGACAAGATTGCCCACCTGCAGAACAAGCAGTGCGAGCAGCAGGCTAAAAAATGCCACGAGCATCTCAGAAATGATGGTACGCTTACTTCACTGTCTTCATCGACTTCTGTAATTAATGTGCAAAGTTTAGATATTTTCCCAGCCACGGGCGATGTCATGTTCACACGAGTGACCGAAATTCACTAAAAGGGATCTAAAATAAAGCGATCTCGTCTCATCTTTGCGCTGCAAACACTCCTGCGTGCTTCCCTCCTATTTATATTGTAATCGTGCGCGCTGCGATGTTATGTGATGCGACCTGTATATTCAATTGTTCAGCAATTAACATTTTGTGTGCCAAATTTAATAAACTTATAACCTCAGTAGTCTCATTTGTTACTTATCAATACATCAAAAATGAAAGGGCAAGATTCTGTTACAAGAACGAGATTCAAATGCAAGCAAAACATATGAATCCAACACAGCGCGAACTTTTTTGTCCTCCTTTAGCGACTCTGCAGAACATACGGAAATTTCAGGTTTAGGCTTTATCCCTCCATCTCACAATAATCGAAATTGAAAAACTACGGTAAGTAGGACGTCGCGCGCTATAGAAATGGCCACATAGCGTATACAAATATATCTCTGACCACGTCGTTTTTGAAAACACCTTCATATACAAACTGCAATAGTTAGCTCGAGTTTTAGTGCGCAACATTTAATCTTCAGCGTGTTATGTGCTGTTATTTTACTCAAACCGCAGAAATGACTTTTAATCAGTGTTACCACTTCGCTGATGCAAGTGAATTTTCCTGTGTCTGTTTATTAAAACAATTTTGGGAAAACAAAGAGCGCAGAAATGGAACAGTGTTTTATGGGAATAGAATGCCATATTATTCTCTTGAATTCGAAAATATCTTTAATGCAAAAGAGTGAGCTCTCCGTGACCGCTACCTTGCTTATGATCAAACACACCAGATTATTAACAGAAATGATCGGCATGTCGATTTTCATATTACATATTCCACTCTTCTGCATTGCATAAATTGTTCAGTTGCAGAGAGCGGCACGATTCCTTAGACGGATGACGGTAACGTCCATCATCCAGTCCTTCACTTGAATGATGAGCAGAGCTTGACTTACGATTCCAATGAATTCTGAACCATTATAGTGATGTTCAAATATTTCTTGTTTAGTTGGATACTTAACAAATCAGTCGTAACGGTCGCATCGCGACGTAAAGGTGACGGTAATTCCCATCATCTCACCCTTCACTTGAATCATGATCAGATCGAGACTTTTTGATCCCCATGAATACTGAACCGTGACCGTGACATTTACTTGTTTAAATGCTCCTTGTATATATAGATACTTGACAAATCAGTCGTAATGGTCGCATCGCAACACATACGCACGCGCTCGCCAGGGGGCAGCTGCTGCGCTGTCGGGGGTATAAGACAGTTAGTGGGGTAGATAATTTTCATTCGATTTCTAACTTTTCTCCATAATCGGAACTAATTACACACTCGTTTGAGACTTTGGGAGGCAGTTTTGGTTAAATATCAGACTGCTTTCTAATTCAGCTGCCATTGAGTAGAGCAAGTCCCTCATTGCTATAAATTCGTTTCTAGGGGTAGTCACAGTTCATCGCTTACAGCAAGCTTCAGTTGCAACCGATTTCGCTGATTTTATATGAGAAGGTCACAAAACTATTTGGATATCTGTGGTTGAAAATTGATGAGAATTGGACAAGTCATTTCCAAGTTACTGCAATAAATAATAATTTAATACTCTGACCGTGTTGTGCGGCACTAAGAGAAGCTATCGAAACTTGCAAGGTTGTAATCTACCACTGACTACGCGCCAGTACCGACAGGTATTGCTGTTGTCTTTCTTAATATAATAGTCATGCGCACGTTGAGTGCTAAGATTTCGTGAATGTGGGAATAAAAACTTGGGATGAATATTTTCACGATGCAGCTTCGGGTCGAAATCTGCTGTCAGTTGTGATATTGGTGAGAAATCTCAAAAACCGAGAACAGTCCACTGAACACTGCCAAAATAAGTTCCGCTACTCATATATGACCTCACTCAAAAATTTTGCACTAGAATACCGTAACCCTGTGGTAGCTACAGTGCCATCTGAATCTGAGTGCAGATTATGCTGTATTTTCGTGATTCGCCCATTATCTCAGGCTTCAAAACAGAGAGCCTTTTGCAAGAGGCTTATCGAATTTTTCTAAAGGTTATCAGATGATAATTTCGGGCGAAACACTTGCTCTGATAATAATCCGAAACATAAAAGGGTGTTGGTGAGCGGCGAGATAAAATGTGTCATTTGCTGATGTTACTTTGCTGTTGTTAGCTTTAATAATCTGTTTGTAAAAAGAATTAAAAAAGTGATGAGTGAGTGAAATGGTGAGATGAATCTGAAAATGTCCGCTGGCTTGCAATTTAATGAATTCATTGAAAATTTTGCATAAATTTTTCGATGAATGCATCAAATTACGATTAAAAAAGAGCAAACAGGAGTTAACTTTAATGAATTATTTGATCGAACAAGAAACCACGGAACCTCAATTTTACATAGTTCGACTGCGTAGCCCCAACGTTAGCCTCTTGCAGTATCTCTGCAGACAACGTACCCGCCTAACCCTAGTGCACCGTTACAACGGACGAAAGGAACGTGTACTGTTACCACAAAATTACGAGCAAAGTTCGAAAACAGCCCATAAACAAGGTAAAATACATTTTACGGATCACTTCCACCGCCGGCTCACAGTCCTAATGATTTGCCATGTTTATCGGTTATTGTACATTGCGATCACTGATTAGTTGATCCTTTGCAATACTTCCATGATTCTTAATGTACAATAACCGATAGACATGGTCGGTTGCTAGGATAGAGAGCCACCGCTGGAAGTAATGTCCCCACGTCAATCCTAGAACGTTCGAATTGGTTTGATCAAAGTATTTTTTAGTCTGCTTTATTTGGAGAATGATCCGTTGAAAATCAGAGAAGTGTTGTTAAGGATCAACTAATTAGCGATTGCAATGGATCATTCTCGGAATAAAGCAGATTACAACATATTTTGATCAGATTCTTTCGACCCGCCAACACTAAGGAGGCAAAGACAATCCTTTGGGAGGTATTCACTATTAATTTTAACTAGTATAAGTATCATTTGTCGCTCGATTTGGGAGTCTCGTAGGGGACTGTTTAAGACATGTTGCAAGACCAAGGACCAAATTCTTTCCAACTGTGTTATAGCAAAAATCTGAATTTCGTTTAAACTGTGCGCCCCTAAAGTTTCCTGTCCAACACCGTCAGCTCATTCATGCTCACCCAGTATCATTTGTCGCAGTCAGTCGGAATGTCCGTGTAGAGCCAGTGATAGGTACTTATCGGCGGATTAGTGATACATGTCTGTTAATTGAGAAAACTGGGTAGAACTGAAGCAGGCAAAATGTTTCCGCTGCAGCAACTTTTTTTTGCGACTCTTCGATTAGTTTACATAGCGCTACTCTTGTTCAAAGTAACTTGTTTTGCATAGCGCAATTCGGTGTCCCATAAGTTTTTCAATCATGATTAAAACGCCCACTGAAGCGTGCTTGACATGTGTCGAAAGATATTATTTGACTAAAATTTACCGCTTTAACCGCTAATTGTTTGCAGCTTACTGATTAGTGCTCTCACATCATCTGCATCATCTGCCAGCTTCTTTGCGTTGTAAAATTGCTGATTGAATGCGTGTTTCATCTACCGCCCAAGTTGAATAGCAAATTTTTACTGATTGAGGAAAATTGCGCAGATTTATTTTAAAGATAATATACCTCGTTTACTTAGAAATTGAACGACGGTAATATATAGATCGACAAATTAGATATAACAGTTCTACTTATCTGCTACTGGTCTCGCAAGCAAATAATCAAAATAAACTCGCAGATTTATAAAATGTCAGCAAATCATTTGAATTCGCAAAAAACATCAACCAATCGTCATCAAGAAAAACTGATATCTGATTTCGATACTAATACGATGCACTATCATTTGAGCAAGTTGTTTAAAGAGTACAGTATTCTTCCTCAGAAACTCTGGCAACATTGGCCACTGGTTCTTGTGAAGCATGTCATAAAGACTTACTTTTGGGCATTAGTATATCTGGTGTTAAGCTTTTTGACCATCACTTCGACGTACGAGGCGTATCAACAGTATCGCCATAATCCAGTGACAACGAACATGAAAGCCGTCATCAATAACAATATCACATACGTAAGTGAAATTTTGATCCATTTGCATATCAAACACTTAAACATGATACAACTATGATTGGTACAGAAATAGAGAGCTAGCCTCATGCACATTAGTAGGTGGAGAAAAGTTATTTGGAATGCCCTATGTTGCGTGCTCTCAAGTCAACCTTGCTCGACTCGTAGTCCAATTAATAGTTCGTTTGCTTTAAAAAGCAAAAATGATGAAAAGTAAATAAATCTTATACTCAGTCCCACCATCATCATCTTAGCATTCTGTCCCATTAGATCACATCAGATATGTTACAATCGGATCACATCATCACAGGGTCTGCTTATACTCAGTCTCACCACTTTGTAAAAAACGTTATATTGGATAGATAATTTTTTAGTGCAGCAGTGGTGTTTACAGTCTAATTTATTGGTTCTAATGAACCAAAGCGCTTTTACCAGTAAATTATACTCCCTCTTGGGACTGTCTCGTGCTGAATCATTATTTTTTATTAATTTCTTTTCATTTTCATCGGTGAGCAGCAAGAAGCCTTTAGTTAAAAAAGGTAAGGACTGCCACTGTCCGGAAAAGGCTGGGTTGTAAATCAGTGAGAAGCGTGCACTTTTATCGTTCATAGACATATTCGTTCCGCTTTGATCAGAGAATGAAATATAGAATGAATACAACACGCGATCATATTCTTTCAGCTTCCGAACATGACAATTTGCTTGAAAATGAATGCATCAGAGCTATTCAGCATTTCCTCTTCATCTAGTTTTAATTACATGTCAGCCTGGTCTCGATTTTTTGAAGAAACTATCAATGACGGCATATTTAAAGTCAATGAAAGCCAGATTTACGATGATGAAATCTATTTGTCTCTGCTCAAATATCTCGCCATGATATATGAATCGGAACGGGCGTGGGAGTCGGGCCTTACACTGATTTCTACGTTCCAGTCGGAAGAAAGTGATGACTGGATTGCACTGAAGAAAGTTCTCGTGCCGATTATTGAGCGCTATAATATCACTCTCGAGCAATTAAAAAGCGTTCTTGATGGAAAATTTTGTAACTTGCCAACGACTTCTCCGTACTCGTTCAGTTACCTTCTTGCCCTTGGCTATGGTTTGAGTGGTGAGAGGGAATGTATCGCGGGGAGTAAAATTTCGTTTATCGGCATGGAAACAATTTGCTTTCGCTTGATCGGATATCAAAATTATCTTCGACAATGGGGTATGACAGATCCTCTTTACTTGCATCTGTACGATGACGGCAAGAATTCGACATGGTGCCAAGAAATTACAATTGACCTAGGCAGTGAAAGCAGAAGTACATCGCGACGAGCGACGATACCATACGAAACATATGGCTCTTATTACAATCGTTTTCCTGCCCAAGTAGCACTTCAAATGGATATTGGCGTAAAGGCGCTTTACCTAAAGCTGCCATATGTGAAAGGCGGCGTCCAGTGCTCATCCGATACAAGCCGAGAAGAGTGTGAAAATAAGTGTCTCAGAGAATGGATCAAGGAGAGTTGCCGTTGTTCACCGACTACATTCAATTTAACAAGTAAGAGCAAATTGCGAGAGTACGAAAAGCTGAGAAGTTTCGAATTGCTAATAAACGAAAAAATCTTTTGTCTCTCTTTCACATCATCGCTGACAAACGTGGTCGAACTCTGAGTTCTGAGAGTCAGGCCAAAGTTGGATTTTGGTGGGAAATTTCAACTTTGAAAAGTTTCAGTTTTTTGGCATCTCAGGCTATATTTAGTATAGCTTTTTGGGCGAGATTCGAGAATTCTTGTCACAATAAAGTTTAGGGTCTACTTTGTTTTTTGTGTTTGGTCAGCTTTATTCACTAAAGCTCCAGTTTTGTTCGCAATACAGCTAAAATTTAATGTATCTTGCTGCCATATGCTTGATCTGTACAATTTACAATTGAATGCTGAACATATTGAAAATCTTTGCCAATAGTGACCAAGCCAGGGCCACAAAGAGGCGAGTGGGTTTGGGATTCGTCCACCTGATCCCTCAAAATTCGAAAAATATTCAAATTTCCAAGTAGGAGCGATTCAAAATAGCGAAAAATTGCTTCAATTAACTAACTTTTTTTGATCGATAAAAATCGTCGAAAACAGTAAAATATATCGAAAAGAAAGCTGTAATAACGTAATTTAACGTCAACTCAGGTGCATATTAGATAATAATTTCCGACCGCTGTTCCCTTTCACTGTTTGGGGGCCACTTAAAAATCTCATCGAGGCAAATCTCGGCTTCTTGATGATTTCCGTTAGCAGATCTACAGTTTTTGAGGTCGTTTTATGAGTGGGCGGAGAAGGTAAGCCTAAGCTCTCTCTCTCTTACCGCAGCTTTCAAACGCCCATATTTTCTGCATCTGTAAGACCATGAAAACTGCCAATTTTTGCAACTTATTTCCACCAAGACTCCAAAGCTTTCTCACTCAGAAGAAATCTCTTGAATCAATTGTAAAATAAATGAGATATAAGTAACTAAAAACATTTCGTGATGATGGGACTCGGTGGAATTCATCATTTTGTGATTCTCCACTCTAAACGAATAATCTGGATTTCTCCTAGCCATATCGCACGTTCTGACACAATATTGTCGTTTTAGCAGATACGTCAAGTTACCACAACTGCACAGTGGATGATTACTCAATCTGTCTGAGAGATTACGCAAAGAATGCGACTGATTTATGCACATATAAATGTGTGCCTCTATGCGAGCAGTGGCACTACGAGTACAATCTAGTATCATCTGGAGATACATTTTCGAGTAGCTATGTACAAATAAATACCAAAACATTTGATTATATAATCATCGAGCAAGTGTTCATATGGAACAGTTTCGGAGACTTCATTGGAGTGCTGGGGAGCGTTCTTGCAGTTTGGATGGGTCTCAATGTTTTCGTCATCATAGAATTCATTGTCAATCTATTCATGAAGATAGCCAAGAAGATTTATATGGGAATCTTTCATAATTCTGAAGACGACAATCATCGTACAAGCGCCAAAATCGAGCATAGAGAAAGAAGCGTTGAAAACGGAATATCATCGTCGAATACAATCGGAAGTCGTGCACCTGGACACCTCAATGAGTACAAAGAAAACGAAAGTGAGATTGTTGGAACAGGCCGTCACCAAGTAAATGAAAGTGAAAAGCAAAGAGAGTCAAGGAAAAAAAAAGAGAGTAGCTCATTGAAAAAGTTTCTCCTCCAGCTTACTGAAAACCTGTTTTGGGCAGCAATTTACTTGGTTGGTGTCGTTTTTACGATTTTATGGTGTATTGACTTAATCAAGTTGATCAGGGCAGAAAAAACAGCTTACTATCCTTGGCTTATCCACAGTCGAGCAAATTTATTTCCACCGCCATCGCTTTGTATTGAATACGAAAATCGTCTACTTTTCGAAAGACACGGCAATACTTTTAATGGTTTATTGGATTACTTCGATCAATCAGACATGGACAAAGCTTCGTTTCTTGAAATTTCTGATGGAAGAACTTGGCCCCAACAACTTGTTTCCATTGGACTTACTTATTTTAGTATTTTTGCCGCTGCTGAAGTTAACTACTATAATGTCAGTTTTAAATCTGAGTACAAGAAGCAACTTGACAGAGCAGCTGGTAAGTTATAGATTATGTGAAGCAAATTATTCACAATATGTATCATGTTAAAATTATGATAGAGTGCAGTTGCACGCTTTTATACTATTCTATTAANAGCTGGTAAGTTATAGATTGTGTGAAGCAAATTATTCACAATATGTATCATGTTAAAATTATGATAGAGTGCAGTTGCACGCTTTTATACTATTCTATTGAAGAAGGTGCGGCATTCTTTTGCAGCGCGACAGCGGCGATGGCCACGAATTACAGGGACGAAGTTCCGAGTAAAATTATAAACTTAATGAAAGAATTCTTACGTTAGATAAAGCAGCAAAAAAATTAAAAAATTAGTTTCAACACTATTTTCTGCTCTTCTAAAACACTTTTTCTTCACCAAAATGATAAATAACGTCAAAAGTACACTAATTCTGAAAACGTGGGGCTAAATTAAACAGCTTTTAATGACAAAGTTTACTCATTTTGACTTACTAACATGCTTCCGGTAAAAATAAAAGCATGATTATGATCCCTTGCAAGCAGAATTAAAACTATAAGAATTATTTTCATGTAATTCACTGAAATATATTTAATTTGTAATGCAAAAGCGGTGATATAGATGCTTGTTTCTAATGTCAATATTTAAATCTTATGCAAACATTTATGCGCCGATACTAATTGCAAGTCGTAATCAGTTAAATCTTTCTCATGAATCGAAATGTAATCGTTTTGCAGTAGCTTTTGTACTCGCATGACGCGATTGCCTGTATCGGTACTTAGCCTATGTCTTTTTTCACTGCCCGAAAGTGCACACATTCCGAAACAGAGGGTTCCGAACCTGACTGCAGTCGAACAAGCATCGCGTTTTAATTACGATTTATAGTTTACGTAATTACTACAATTTCTGTTTCGATTTTGTATAGGGTACATATTTCACAAGAGTCCAGTTCAATATAGTATATCTTGTTATCGATTAACCATGGTATGAAATCAGATAAGAAATTGACCAACAGTATCATGTCATGAATTCACGTTTTGCATGATAAATAATTTTGCATATTTAAAAAAAATATGATATAATATCATATCTTAGTTCTGTCAATGACATGCTATCATTTACTCTCGCTGTAGAGGATATTTTAGGTTATGACACCTCATTAAGAAATGACATCGAAAAATCATTAAACGGCGTTCTTCTGCCAAAGCTTAAGGCATGGAACGTAACACCGAACGAACTGCGACAGAAACTAGGAGCTGAACTAGCTCGCATGGTTGAACTAAAGATTAGCTTCACGAACAGTTACGAAACGACTGATTTCGTCAAAGATGGTTCTTTCTATACGGCAGTCATTAACGATGATTTTTTCTGCTATGGTCTCTCTAATGCAGTCAGCTTTACAGCTTCAAATGATACGCTGGAGTTTTCGATGAACAGAGCACGGTATCCAGAACTTTTTTCAAACCGGGGCGGTAATATATATTTCTCAGATTATTTACTAGAACCGAAGAGCGCGACGTTCGGCATTCAAAGTGGTGTACCCGTTTATGGTTCCTCAAGCTTTCCATTGGAATATGGGACAGTAACAAATACATTAACTAGCGTTAACGGCCTTTACACAAGTCGACCCGAGGCGAACGGTGTGAAATATTGCTCGTGGAATACAACCAAACCATATTGTCACGCTCAATGCCGCATCGAACTTATAGAAAAATTATGTGACTGCTCGCCAATTTATTGGACAAAGATGATTCAGCCGACGTCTGGTTTAGAAGAATGCACATTTGATCGTTATATGGAATGCCTGAATTTCAATTATGATGACGATCTCGACTGCAAAGATTCCTGTTTACCATTTTGCGCTACAAAATATATTCAAAGCGATTCGACTCATGAGTACCTTTCCCAAGAATACAGACATATTGCCGTTGCCAGATTCAGCTTAAAGGACAGCATTTACCTGTCGATTGCAGAATACTCGAGCTTCATGTCCGACGATTTATTGATTAAGGTCCAGCTGGATACCTAATTGCGCCATAAAATCAAAGAATTATGATGATGTCAAATAGAGACCAGTAGAAAGATTGCAAAAAAATATTGCAAAGCGTTAGTACTAACCAAAATTTATCGCCTTGAAATGTTTAATTCAAAAATACTGTAGAAACATTTTCAGATGTTGTTATTTTATTTCCCGGTGCAAATAAGTCTAAGTGAAAAAATAATGAAATAATTTTTAAAAATTTTTTACTCATTTCTTGGCGCAATTAGGTGTCTAATACGTCTTTCAGTTGCGAGGAACGCTTGGAATTTTACTGGGTTTCAATATCTTCAGCGTTTACCAAATTTTAGTAACAACAATAACGTTATGCTTTGCTTTTATCTTCAAAATAACAAGACTTACTCAGAGTCCTTCAGTACTGAAAAGCTTGGACAAAATAAAAAAGTCAGGAATTGGTCAATTCATTTCTAAACTAAATCAACACTTAGATGTGATTAAAAGTTGCGCCATTATGAACAAAATTAAAATTCATAAAACTGGGAGAAATATTTTGCTGGCTATTGGCTACATGTTTGGCCTTTATGTAGCGGTGAGAATGTGCAATAATCTCTATTATTCGTATAAATCTGGAGAACTAAAATGCATTATTGATTTAGTTATGAATGATACAATCAAATTACCATCATCGACAATATGTATGCCATTGGACACCGTTGAATTATTATCTAAAAAAGAAATCAGTAATATTGAGAACAGTATTGATTTGACAAGGAATCTTAATTTTAATTCATTTTATGACAAGGAAGAATTTTTTAGCGAAGATTGGCCCGAATGGCTTATTCGGTGGGTATATGAATATTTGATCATTTACGATACAGTCGAAAGGCAGAGCACCCAGAAGATAATTTCTGCTTTGTTCACTGACGACGATATTAGTGCATCAAACGAATCAAGCAATGCAACATCTAAGTACAGTTTTGCTTCTTTGATGGAATTAGACAAGCTGATTGATCACTTACACATTACTATTTCTGATTTGAAGCAAATTCTGGGACACAAAATTAGAGATATTTATAACACTACAACCGTCTTCATGCAGGAGGTCGACGGAGCATGGGAACAAACAGTTCTGTATATAACTGATACGACATTCATCGGTGAGGAAAAGATCTGTTATAAACTGCCGCTGGACACTGTGACGTTCAGCTCGAAATCGGATTATGTTTCCATTTTCCTTGACAGAGGATTGCTACCGAATCCGCAGGATTCTCACATTGGAAAACCGATAACTATTGATTTCAGTGGACGTGATGTGAGCAAAGAGGAGTCCAACTCCTTATCTCTCGCCGATTCAACGCAAACTTTTTGGTCTGGTGAGTCTTCTTTTGCTAAGTTGGACATTTCTCGGATATACGAAGCAAAGGTGAACTATGGATTACGGCAATGCTCCAAGAGCAAGTCGATGGACACATGCCTGGACGAATGCCAGCAGAAGAAGATTGAGCGCATCTGCAGATGCTCACCAGTCACACGGTCGAGTTTTCTCTCGAATACAAACTTGATTCAGTGCCGCTTAATTGACTATAAAAGATGCGCAGAATTCTTGGTTAGCAGTGATACGGATCTCTGCCAATTAAACTGCGTTCCCCATTGCACGCGCATCAGTTTTAAAAGTACAACGAGCGGGGATAGACAATGGATCGAATCTAACGTGACTAATGTATCTCTCACAATGAACTCATTTGAATATCTTAGTATTTATGAAGTAAACAAGTACACGATGATCGACTTTATAAGCCTGTGTGGTGTCATTCTTGGTTTATGGATTGGGCTTGATGTTCTTACAGTCGTAGACCTATTTTACTGGCTCTTCTGCCAGTGTTGCCATACTTTCATGGCGCTTTTTTAGATATAGGAACTTTATTTGTGAATGAAACATTGACAATTTGGTTATATTGCTTGCGCGACTCATATATTTTCAACGTTTGATTTTTTTTACGAATAAAACTTATTTGTGTTACTGGTAGCGCGGATTTGCTTTTTGTAAATTATTATTTATCTAATGTGAATATACACATGACTTGAAAGGACGTGAACTTATTTTTCCGCCTCTGGGTGCCGTGCTATATGCTGATTTTACGCGTTGCAAGAATTATAAGGCGCGCTGTGATGTGTTCGAAAGAGGCGCATTAGCTGTCATTAGCTGCGCATCAATAAAATGTTGTTGATAGTGTCAGCATTTACAAGCAACAAAAGCAGTGAACAATTTATCCCCAAAGATTTATTGTGCTATCATGCTAAGAAACATGGCTAAAAATAATCTTTAATCTTTTTCTGCTACGAAGACAATTTCTGTTTTATTGACCGCACCATGAAATAGGTTAAAGATTTCGGCTTCATGTAAATATTTTTTGATAATTTTTATGCTTTGCTGATACAATTTAACCTCAGTAAATGATAATTTAGCTAAGAAAAAGCAAATTATGAAAAATTGGATACATCTGTCATTATACATTCGCACGCAAACCGGGTAACTCGGTAAGTTCGAGTCATTAAAACTATGATAAGCGATGGGCATATGGTGGATGGTAGGACAGCATTATGCAACGCGGCCTTGGCGTTTAAGGAAATTCTCTACACGGCAACATCTGGATCAAAGTGGTATACTGGTAAAGAGGATATGATAATTATGTACTGTACTGGTCCTCTTTACCGCTGCACGCCCTGCGGTCGCAGTTTGTGGGCGAGGCTTAAGTGGTGCAAAGTTCTGCATTAATAATCAATGAATATGATGGGTATGTCTGAATTTTATGTCGCGAAGGGTCAACCACTTGTGAAAGTTTGCACCACAATTCACAAAATTTTATTGCGCCACAGTGGAGTTTAGGGTCAAAGAGAGATTGCTCGCGTCAATTGGAGTTCGACAAACAGTTCACGTAAACCGACAAAATGTATGGGCAAAAGCAAAAGTAACGGCTAGTTTTGACAATATAGTCATTGAAAAATCACCTGAAAAGCCCAAAATATACACATATATTATCCAACGCGCAAAATATATTAATATGCAATGCTTATAAATCAATCCATTTCAATCACTAACATATTCGCAGCAGACCAGCCTATTTCATTAGACAAAGGAAACTCGCGAAACTTGTGAAGATAACAATCTCTAACATTGCAATAAAATCACATCCCAAATGCAAAGTACCACCAGCAAATGTGACACCGCAAGAAGAATAAACGAGCCCACATGGGGGTATACGGTGATTCATACATTATCATCGTATGAGGACGTTACTTCGCGAAAATCTGCTGTAACTCATAAATTTTAAGAGGATTGGTTGTGAATATCATTTTTAGTGTACTTAAAATATATAGGCTTAGTTCGGGAACTAGAGCCCCGAACGCGTACGTGAAACGTGAAGTAACATCCCAAACGTATCGGCGCCCGGCTGTTATGAGCTTTGTGTAGCTTTGAAATTGCAGATAACACTCGGATAGGGGGACGCTACGTTATAACCACTGCAGTGAATACAATACATTTATTTTAAATTAGTCATAAAACTAAATGATTTTAGGGTTGTAATGGATAGGAAAAGTTGAAAAAGGTTACAGTACTTCGAGAACGCCCAACGTTATGTACAATTCGAAATGCTTCACAGTGCGGCTTTAAGGAGTTCTACACAAAAGCGAAGCATTACATTCGTTTCTGAGCGTACTCAAGCGATTCAATATCGTAATTCGTTGATTTCACAATTTCAATCACCCTAAGAATATAGTACAATTGGAGAGAAAAATGCAACTGCCATATATAGTAACTATTTAATAAAAGTTACATCACATATTGGTATAGTCCGCATGACGGCGCGTTGGCAGGGCAGTTGGTCAGAAAAAAACGGTGGTTTTCGTGGTAAAATGCGCATTCGAATTTATCAGAAAGTGCACTCATACGAAGCTAAATGTTCTTTCCGCTTCGAAAAACTATTTCGAGGGCGACAAAACCTCCCGCAGCCACAATAAATGGTCATGATGCCATTATTAATTTTTTACGCATGGCGCGCTTGGCGGCCTGCCAACGGGCAGCGACGCGAATTATAGGCTAGCGTGTATCAGGCAATAAACAATTATTAGTGTCGACGAATCTGCCACGAACCAGATTTTTTTGAATCAGGGAAGCGATTCGACGTAGTTGGCAGGAATGAGACCCGTCTTGCCGTTCAACGTGCCGACCAGCCAGCCTTCCTCTTTCGATTCGAACACTGAAATGATTAAGTGGAAGAGCTTTCGATAACGGATTTAGGTCACATCTAGATTATAGTCAAACGCTCTCCTGCAATGAAACTTTCTTGATCAAGTCACGCTCATACACTTTCCAAAGCCGCCATCTTTCAATCAGCTTCCCTGCGCTTTGCACATAATACTGTGCTCTTTTAGGGAGCATTTTTATCGGTTTCGGCAATTTCTCAATCTTATCGGTTGACTGCCGTCAGCTTGAAAGCCTTCCAGAATCAGATTGGCAAACCTTTTTCCTACTTTCTTAAACATAACTCTGAATAATGCAAATTTGACCGCTTCCTTCAGACTTATCGTAACTCAATCACTGACAGGAACTGACCTTTGAGTGAACACTCGAGCTTAATTATACAAAAGTACACTAAAAGAGAGAGGCATGCAAAGAATTATAAACAGAAATGCTAATTCTACCGTACCATTCGTAATGATCTGTCCGGGTGAGAAGGAGAGTTCGCTTTCATGTCCGGCAATGCAAAGGTAGAGCGTTTTCACTCGTCTGCTGAAAATTCATCGCGCTTTGATTAAAGTTAATGCAAATATAGTCAAACCAATAAGGAGGACGCTGCGATAAACGAAATATCAGCGCAAAAGTAAATTCTAACAATTCTGGGGTAGTGAAAATCAATTTGAGTCCAAAATATATTTTAATTTTGTGTTCAAATACAGAAACAACAACGTGGACGAAAAACAAAATTATGTGCAGTGCTCTCGACCGTGAGTACAATACGTATATGAAAGCGATACTAACAAGCAACGAAAAGCCCAGTAAAACCCGCAACCTGACTGAACGGAGATCGCATCGCACTACGCGTTGCGGTTATTGCACTGTTTGAGAACAATACACATAAGAGAAAAACATCATGTCTAAGTATAGGCATTAGCGCAGAGAATAGATGATGCCAAGGAAAGCGCTAAGCGATGAACTATGCGGCTATTCATCAACAGCAGCAAAAACAAACACTTAAACGAAGATAAAGGGAGCGCCAACCGTAGATGATCTCACGAAGAACCACACAGTTCCTTTACGTTGAAATGTGTCCAACGCACGAGACTTGAATTTGGCGCGCGCTAAACTTCGCTCCACCGATAGCAAAAATGATCATTTGGCCTTTAACCGCGAGGCAGTCTAGGGTTTGGCACTACAGCAAACATAACAAAGCGCAGAAATCATCCTGTGAGGCAAGTAAGCATCGATCGTGATGAATGATTAGTCGCGAGCGTAGGGTATTGCATATGCACATCATGCTTGGCAGCGCTAAAGAGTAGCTAAAGTAGGCGGTTGAACATAACGCGAAGCAAGCAGGTAACCGTAGCAACTCTAAGCCTAAGCAGTGCATTTTTCGCTAATTCCTCTCAACTCACCTGGGCTGAAGGGACACGGTCGGATGGATGAACGATGATAACGGTGAGACATTTCCCGGTGCGTGCGTGGCCACACTGAAACAATCACACTCCCAAAGTAACAAACTGGTCCCACCGTGGATGCATGTGTCCACTGCATATAGCGCAGAAAGAGCTCAAAGACGAAGACTGTTCACATGAAGTAATTACGTAACGCCTTATTAACGAGGCTCATACCGAAAATGGATATTCAATGGGACCGCAGAATCAAAAACCTGGTCCAACAAAGATCAAAAATTATTGGCGAGCGAACGCTCTTCCATCGTCTTACTTTTACCGGCGGAAACGGTCCCATTTAATCGCCAGGCGTTGATAATTTTGTGGATTCTGCGCCTACTCTAGCATCCAACGAACATTTGAATAGCCAAGTGAAAATTGTTTGAAATTAACGAGTCGGAAACAGGTAAGAAGACCAGGAAATGCTTGAAAAAGAATTTGAAAGTCACGCGTAGTGGGGGGAGGGGGATCGGGGAAAATCCCGAAAGGCGTTACATAATCCACGCACGAGCCATTTCGCGATCGTAATCAAGAACAGATCAAACAATTCACTGCAGCGGGTGCACACGCGAAAGAGTTTGAGTGTAGTAGGAAAAGTACCAGTATTCTTCGCTAAGCGTTCTCCAAAATATGAACGGACATTTCGGACACATAGGACAAAAAACACAGGAATGAGTGAGGTGGTGTGGAGTGCGTTGAAGACAATGGGAACATTTAAACAAAAAAACGACCGAAGACATCGGCAAACGCACGAGACGGACGACACCGAGAAACTTACGAATTCGATAATATATTGCCACCAGAATGGCGCTTTCGGTAGCTAAACGACGTCGCACATGTACAGTCATTTGTTAGTAGATCTA
>NIUQ01002937.1:0-19749 GCA_002796945.1 Plectus sambesii
ACTACCAGCACCTTTAAAAACACCCTTCTCTATTATTGCCAATTTGGACGAATCGAATAAGAAAGGAAGTCATTGGGTTGCACTTTATATAAATCAAGACGGAATTGGAGAATTTTTCGATAGCTTTGGGTATCAACCTAACAAAGTGTTCAAAAAGTACTTAAATGCACACTGTAAGCGGTGGACAGCAAACTCCGAAAGAATCCAGGGCGTTCTCGCTAGCACATGTGGGCACTACTGCATACTTATGGTATTGATGTGGTCTAGAGGACGCAGAATGAAAGAGACATTAAAGCGATTTGATCCTGTCGACAGAGTCAGTAATGATATGATTGTAACCAAGTTTATAAACAAAACTTTTGATTGTTCCTTCCCAACATATGACTTGGACTATGTTGCACAGCAGATTTCTAACGCTCATTCTTAAACGACAGATTTTTACTAGCTCGTCACTTTTACGTCTAATAAAGTTATGATATAGGTCAGATATCGAATATGCAGCAACAGTCTTACAGTTTACACTCATGATGGATGGTGGTTCGTATATCTCTGAGCCTACAAAGCAGAAAAACTTCAAGAGCATGAAACATTTCACTTGCTCGCAGTGTCCAAAATCATTCCTATATGGTTATAATCTAAGAAGACATGAAAGGAAAGACCATGCTGTTCTACAAAGCGTACCAAATAAACCTCAAGAAGAGTTCTCAACAAACACCGCATTAAAAGAGGAATCGTGTCCAAGTGAAAGCAAGATGGAGGATTCAAGAGCAGAGAAAAAAGTGCAAGGTTCAGCTAAACCAAATCTTCAACCGAAGCAAAAGCCAGTCGCAGCTGCAGCTAAAGAGTTATCAACTCTCCAAACAGTTGTCAATCATGTCTATCCAGTGCGAAATAATTATGCTCAGCTAACAATCTATCTTAATGTACCTCACTGATCGACCACATGGATTGTTTAATCTATTGCAGTTATTGTTGCTTGTGCATGATACGTTGTTTCTTCTTATGGTTAACCCTAAGTAGTGATATGATAAACGAATCAAACATTTAATTGTTACAACACGCAGCAAACATTGCATGATGCAATCAAGGATACTGTAGTTGATTGAATTGTTTTAAATAATAATATGAATGTACATAAATTCTTTGAATGAAATGATGGAAAACACATCGGATGTGGAAGTTACAATTTACGCGTAGAATATATCTTCCCGTCCAATCAGCTAAAGGACCTAGAGAAATTACATACATACAGTGGACATTATCGCAGCTAATTATGACGTCATTAAAATTGCATAATTATGACGTCGTTAATTACGAATGCTTTACGTCAAGTATTTGCATTAACCTGTCATATCTTTGTTTCAAACCATTGACCAATTCCAATGAATCGTTTTTTCTCAACAACAAACGCTTAAAAGCAAAAGTCGTTGAGAATGACGCGGAGATCACCTATTCACATTCGTTTAGCCTACAAGAATTGGTACAACGAGGAGGGATACGATGAATTCTCAATCACGATCGGAAGGCTTTATTGACTTTTAAAAACGCACTATCACCTGGCATCAGATTATCTACATGCTCCACCAAACAAATCGATCTTTAACTCAGGATGGGATCTACGGGAGCTGCTCGAGGAACTTCAGAAGAGTAAACCCGTGTATCGCTTTGTTGTGAAGGATGGTAAAATCGTGAGAGAGTTTCAGTTTCTCAAACCGGTTGGATATGCTCCTACGTACAATGGGATGAGGCAAACGTCGCGAGTGCGAGTAGTGATAGGCGGATGGAACAACCTTTTGACGATGTATCCTATTGACGATACATACCCTTAAAAGCGTGAAAACTGTGAAAATGTATTATTACTTGTTGCTAACTGCGGAATGATGTCACTAAATGGGAGAAAAACGAATAAATGCCTTGATAATTTCAACAAACCTGTCGCACTTGTGTTTCAGTCAACACACACATACAAATAGAGATCACCCTAACAACCATGGGTGCTAACCAGTCAACGTTGAGAAAGGAGGAAGCAGATCCTGACAATAACAACCCGTTTACAATCGCCAACGATTACATCAGACAACGTATAGAAATCGTGGGGTTGTGGTATCATGATATGCCAGATTCGAACGAATTAACTCAAGCAAAGGAGGCTTTCTTTCTTGTCTGTAAGGATTTCGAAACTCAATACAAGGAACAGATGAGTGATATAGCAAATACAATTGAAACCGATTCCGAGTCGATTCGTATTTCGTTCTTGACACTAGCGAAAGTGCTCTTTTGTGATGAAAAGGTGAACTGGGTTCGTTTAATTGTATTTCATGTTCTAGGAGGTTTAGTTGCGGAAAAATGCATGAGAAACGATAAGCATTACATTGTAACTGTTATCAGTGAAAGTGTCGCCTGTTGTGTAAGAAACCATGCTGAACCATGGATTGGTAACCAACCAGGTGGTTGGAATAATGTACGAGAGTTAATAAAAATAAAATAGATTACTTGAATTACGCGCCCAAACAGCGGTCATTTGAGAAAGAAGTAAAGTAAAGTAAGAATGAAAGTAAGTATGTAAAGAAAGAATGAATGAAAGTAAAGAAAGAATGAATACGGTATACTACCGTAACCTGCAGTCATATTCAACCCCCTGTTCTTCAGTGAGCAAGTACAAAACATAGCTTATTGAAGAATAGGAGGCGCAAATCGCCCCGGCACTCCAGGGTGCAATACAAAACATAGGGTACTATGTTTTGTATTGCACCCTGGAGTGCCGGGGTTAGCTGCTCACATTGTTCTTGTAAAATCGTTGGAGCATGACGTGGAGGTCGCTTTGGACAACGCGGCGTATCTCATCGGCTGTCGAATAGAGCTTGGCCATTTTTCGCTCAGCCATTCGCTAAAAATAAAGACCATTGCATCAAATAAAGAGTATTTTTTAGTACTGGCACCTAACTATTTAACAACTACAATAGCGAAACCGATTAGTCGAAAGTTTGGCAGGCTACATGACAATTCGCGATAATTGAGCACTAACATTCGCTCGCTTATGTTTTCAACTCACATTTGCACTCACTGTTCTTTCATGATATATAGGAAAGAACATCTAACAGAAATGTTAATTTCAGATTTATTACTTAGGAAACAATTGCATTTCTAACGCGAAAACGACATCCCAGCGGCAACTTTGAGAATAAGGACGCTGTATTTCCCATAAAGCATTGTGATTTAGGGGCGTGGCATTTGTTCGTATCTTATTGATTATGAGTTCAATTTGCGATTTCAAAATAGAAAAGAAACAATTACAGTTTCATCACAAATGATGGCAAACAAAAAATATCGCGAATTATTGTGCCACGAGTTGTGCGAACCCCCCCCCCCCCGTATAATATGCCATTTATGGCAAGATGTCAGCTTAATAAATAATATTGAATTGAATATATAAATAATGGCAAATCTTTCTAGCCTTTGTTTTCTGCTGTCGCTTCAGATTGAACTGCGCCAAATAGTTTTCAGTCAGACCGAAAACGCGCTTCTTCCTCAGAAGACGATACTTGGAACGCCAGTACTCCGTGTTGGTGCGACGCCCAGAGGAATCGGCTTTAGCCACAGTGGTCTGGCAGCGATTCGAGTGCACTTGAAGAGCTGCTCGCCTGCGATGGTCGGACCCTTCAGCTCCATATGACTTTCGAGCCCTCTGCTTTTCAGCGTATCTATAAAACGCATTGCAATGGCTTCTATAGTTAATATAAGGCACAATTTCAGCTTTGATATTAAATTTTTAAATTTGAGACGGTCTGCTTAAGCGATGCTAACTTTTCCTACTCAAGCTGGAACATACTTCCGCCGCAGCGGCGTGCGGCGAGCAACAGAAATGGTTGATTTTTTGCTTCTTTAGTTTGTTTTTTATTCGAGTTATATTTTTGGTTCACATTTAAGGTAGTTTTGGCGCATCTTAGGGTAGTTTAGGTGCTCTTAGGGTATGCTAAGTGATACTGCCGTCGAGCCGTAATAGTTTATGTATGCAATTGGCAAAGAATTTTGTGGGGTTACCGCATGCCGCAATGGCATGCGGCAAGAAACAGATGCTCCCACCTTTACTGCGATCTTAAAAAGTAAATCATCACTCACTTTAGTCGTCGATGGCGCAAGCATGCAATTTTATCTTTTGGCGTTAACTTTCTCTTCCATTTACTGAACCACTTTCAACTAGCAGCTAGTCTACGTTGGTTGGAAGTGTGTTGCTGCAGCCTCTGCTGACGAAGAGTGGCTTGATGCTGTCTATCTCGTTGGGCCGCTAATGGAGACCGTTCGGACAATCGCCTTCGTTTATTAGTGGCTCGCTGCCGTCGGCGATCCTCTGCGCTCTTCGGCGTCAAATTGAGCACGCGCTGTCGATGACGACTTAGAATCTGCTCCAGTCGTCATCGTTTCCTGGTCGGCGTCTCCTGCAACCGCTTGAGTCGCATCTGAACCCTTGCGCGTCGCCTTTCAGCCGTAGATGGAGTCAATTGCTTCCGGGGACTTCTGTTATCAGGATTCGGAAGCATGACAATTTCGTTTTCACCATCCTCGTCTGCCTTTGGTGCTTTTCGTTTCTCGGCTGGTGGATGGATGTCCTTGCGACGATGAAGACGACGTGGTTGCGGCTCGTCAGCTGATACAACCATATCGGTAATCTCCTCATGTTGCTCAATAGCGTCCTGTCTGGATGTAGAAACAGCAGCAACTTGTAGTGGGGGCGTCAGGTTCAAATCCTCGACCACAATAAGATCTACTGGTGCAGCGCGCTGCCGCTGTTTCTTCTCTCTTACTTTTTCACGGTGTACTTCTTTCTCTTCCACCGTACGGCGCTGCTTTGCTCGCCGATCTTTGAAGCGCATTTTAAGTTCTCCTGAAATCCATTTAGAATTCTTAAATATAAAAAACTTTCAGCGCGTATAGCTACCCCAACCAAATGAGTCGAACAAATAATGAGAATAAGAAACGAATTGAGATCACCCCCAATATCATTGGATATTGCTAGACCAACCTAACCAAACAACGATCGCACGCGCATAGAATTACGTCATTTTTGTTTTATGACGTCATCATTGCGCAACATTCATATATGACAGTGTAAAAAGTTAGCAGCTGTAGAGGCTGATCAACAAAGGTTCAACTTGACCACTGCCTTAACAGTTGACGTAATTGTAATAGTGCATGACGAATGATCAACGGGAACCATTTGGCGCGATTTACTCCACATGCAGAATCTTTAATTCTGCTCATCTCTGAAGCTTATCAGTGCAAACGAAAAGTGACTAACAGCAGCGCATTTTTTGTTAGCATTCCCACACAAAACATAGGGGTACCACCTCCTTGCTCTGTTTAGGTACCCCCATGTTTTTTGTGAGAATGCTAACAAAAAATGCGCTGCTGTTAGGCGCTTGTGTGCAAACGCAAGCCACAAAAATTTTGAATCTTTCGTCTTGAGACCGGTTGAATTTTGAATCTCGCGCCTCTTGCACAATGCATCCGAACACATTTGCGTCTTGCGTCTGCACTGTGACCGCCGCTACGAGTGATGCGTTGATGTAATTTGTTTACCATGGCGCAATCCCATGCCCACCTATGAGCGTTTGATAATACTGGCATCAGAGGTCGATAGCAGAAATGAATCGCTGTCAGTAGCAAAATAGCGCTGAGATCTATCGCTGAACGTATTTTTGTTTGCGTGTTTAGGCTCTCCCATCTTTCGAGTAAGACTGGATTACTTATGGTGTGGAGTCAGACCATAGATTCTTACGGTTAGACCAAGTTATCCAAACATTGCGTTGTATACACGCAAAAGCAATTTATAACACGATTCAAGGAACACATTCCCGTCGATATATATTTTGTATTATGAACTACGATTATTATTATTAGAGAAAACACCAACTGATTTGCATTTCATTAACTGTTGACATTTTGCAATCAAAACAAAGAGAATGAGATCGAGACATATTAAGGTTTTACTAGCGACATTCAATAGACAATAGATGAATAGGTAAAACTGAGCATCCACGCACAGCAAATAGCTGGCTAAAACTCCAAATGAGTGTTACATATTGTGCTACATGAGTCTGTTTGGCGATGTGACGGGAGTACAGGACTGACTGCAAACCACTTCAGTAGCTGCTGCTTATGCTGAATCTTTTAAGCGGAAGGCATCGCAAAAAGCGTTCGTTTAATTTTAGATTGTATTACGGCACTCGTCATCACTTAGCATTGATAACGCCAAAGGCTGATTTGTGTCAACTTTAAGCCCAAGCACCTTGCGTCTAGGCAAACCTATGAAACTTATGGTACTCCTCATATCCGCATCCACCTTATCTCTCACCTTAATCCACAATGGTGATTCAGAGACTAAACCGAAACGGTTGAGATACTGATTGTCTTTGATATTTTAGGCCAACTGATAGTAGGCTCGTTTCATATTAATGTGGATGGGAACAGTGTCTGGTGGCCTAAGATGAAATTGCTTGATGCTTTTACATTATTTCGATTCTATTGCAATGACTCTACTCCCATCCTCACCGCCACAGAAATGCCATGAGGGTCGTTCAAGCAGCGTAACTTCTCGTTCGACGGTTACATTGGTCGCCCCGAGACCAATGCTAAGTGATGACTTGTGGTTTATTCAATAATAATATATTACTCTAGACACTTCTAGTCCTTGTAAAATGTAACATTTAACTCGAACGATGTTTGGATAACTTGAACTCCGCGTGTTCGGATAACTTGACCTCAGTGGCATACGGTATCGAATTGCGTATCAGCGTGCAATTATGGTAATGTTCGGACAACTTGGTCACACGCAGTATTGGTGGTGTAGGCTAGTGAAAAACGCTTCATATTTGAGACGCNACTCCGCGTGTTCGGATAACTTGACCTCAGTGGCATACGGTATCGAATTGCGTATCAGCGTGCAATTATGGTAATGTTCGGACAACTTGGTCACACGCAGTATTGGTGGTGTAGGCTAGTGAAAAACGCTTCATATTCGCGACCCTGCCAGTGCTAAGTTGTTGCAGCCTTTCTAGTCATTAAAGCTTAGTTTAGGTAATAGATTTGTGAAGGTTAGTACTAAAACTGTTCTCATTAACCCATGCTTCTCAAGTTTAAATAATTCGTATAATCTAATCGTACCCTGAAACGATCTTTCAGCGATTTGAGCATTGCGTCTAGAGTGCCAATCACCCCTGTAGGATTCAATTGTCGCTCTTTCTCGAGCGTGAACAGCAGAGCGCGTACTTGCGAAATGTAGGTAGAGATGCACGCGTTATCGAAAGATAGCTCCTCCGTGTGAAGCGCGAATGGCCGCAGAATTCTGAGCAAGCGCTCAATCAAGTCTAGGGTTGTAACGGGGATGGGAAATCGGAAATTCCGGGGACGGGGAATTCCGGGGACGGGGAATTCCGGGGACGGGGACAAAATTAAATTCCGGGGATGGGGAATTTTCGGGGACGCGGATTTCGGGGACGGGGACAAAAAAATGCGAAAAAAATTAATTAAAATTGACTTAAAATGTATAATAATGTATCGACATAGTGTAAACTACACTGAACTAATATCAAAAGTATAAATTATGATAATTGAGTACGGAAAAATTTGAATTTTAGGGATGGGGAATTTCGGGGACGGGGACAAAATCAAAATCCGGGGACGGGGAATTTCGGGGACGGGGACAAAATGAAATTCCAGGGACGGGGATGGGGAATCCCCAGGGAACGGGGAATTAGCCATCCCCGTTACAACCCTAATCAAGTCCCATTCGTTGTCACTGAACAACTAGGCAACTTTCACCAATGGTTGTGAGTGATACAGGTGCAGCGGCTCGCGCAATAAGAGCAGCCGCTCAAGCATCAGGAAGCATGAGTTCCACCGAGTGGGAACGTTTTGCTTGACCTTCTTTGGCTTTGCAATGCCAAGATCGGTCTGAATCGATGCAAAGATCGACACTACCTTTGGAGAATGCCAAAAGTGGCCAGCAATTGAGCAACCCTTTGCAAGGATACTGCGAACAGACGGTTGCGACAGAATAGAGTCATGAATCACAAGTTCCAACTTGTGACTCAAACAATGGGCATCCTGCCACCCATTAATGCGCATCGCACTTGCCATCAATGGCGCACCATCATGAATAAACATGTGGACGCGCTCTTCGCCAATATCAAAGCTGGTCAGGATTTCCTTCAGCTTCACTGCGATGTGATCGGCCGTGTGTGATTGATCGAAAGATGAAGCGGCCAGAATGACATTCTGGCATTCAAATTTCTGGTCAAGCCAGTGAGCCATTAGGCTGATGAGCGATATTCCATTGGTCATACCTGACCAAGCATCTGTGGTCAACGAGATTGCTTCTGCCATTGAGACATCAGCCATCACCATATTCTTCACTTTTTCGACTAGCTCAGGAATGAGCGTGTGCGAGAAGTGCGGTCGGGATGGAATATTGTATTCTGGCACTAATTCGTGCATAAGACGCTTGAAACCGTCCATTTCGACAATGCGAAACGGTTGGTTCTCAAGAATAATGAACTCGGCGATGGCCTAAAGCAGGATGGTTAATATTAATCTAGGACTACTCTATGAGATGGCGCTATCTTATAAACATTTATGAACTCAATAACATCGTTATGTGCCACAATTTTTCATCATTTCGCGGCAAAAGTAATATGATATACTCCCACCCAGAAGTATTTTGCTTTATGTATTACGTTTTATGTCTTCCTTGTGCCTGACACTATTCTCTACTTGCATTCTTCCCTCACAGAATAAACTTGTCCGTCAAAAGTATATTCTGCATCTATTAGACAGATTTGTACCCCTCCTGCTATCTCACATGTCTACCTCAAAGGTTCGTTCTATACAACAAATTATTAAGAACCTACTTTGCTGATCTCAGCAGTTCAAACCGAGTCTGGCTTCAGCTTCAGTCTTTCGTCCAGTTTGGACTGTTTCGCCGTCTTAGGCTGACCAGCCTTGCTCGGAATAACATCGTCAGCACCTCGCTTTTGCAAACTGATCTTGTGCGAAGCCTGGAGATGGTCGCGCAAGTTCTTCGTTGAGCTATCTTTGCAAGACTTAAGCGTATTGCACAATTTGCACAGGGCCTTATCGGGATCATCAATTTGCCGTATAAAGTAATCCCACACAACGGACTTCGGAGGCATTTTGCTGGTTGCAACAAATATTAGGTTGACCGGAAATTTCCATCGTTTATTGTCACTTCGATCGCATTTAATTCAGAAATTTTCTCAACACGTGCTAAACAGGTAAATGACCGCAAAGACCTCGGCTTTAACCCCAAATATAAATAAAAGTATTAGGCGTTACATAAAAGTTAAATAACATGAGTTATGTAAGTGATAGAAATAAAGTAAATTTCCGGTCAGCATAATACATCACATGCGGTATATCGAGCAAGATGAGAGTGTGCACAAAAAAAGTGAGAGCGAGAGTGAATGCAGGAAAGTGACCTACAGCTGACTCGTCACACGCACGATAATAATTATTGCAAGCTAATGAGCTATTGTCAGACGTATTAGTGATAGATAGTTTACTTTGCCATAGACAGCTTCCTTCACTATTACTTTAAACACTGCCGCGACCTGCGCGTCCCAACAGGCACCTGAGCTAAATGCGAATCAATCGTTGGCAGCCCGGTGAACGACGACCGGCGCTGTGACGGCAGAAGGCCTGTGCCCATGGCATACCGCTTAAACAGGGCGTCGGCCTTGGTACAGAGCGCCACGCGCGTGCGCTCTGGCGGCGCGTCCACTGCCGGTGGCGCCAGCAACACCTCCACGCCGGGGTTCCTACTCGCGCGGCGCGGTGAGGAGTTTGAACGTTTGTGACGTCGAGACCGCTCTCGCGAGCGGCCACAAATGCGCTTTGTCGGCCGTCCTCATCGTCCCCTGGGGGACGACTCTGGTGACGAAGATCGCGAGCGCGACGAGCGCTCCAACGCCCCCCGCGAGCTCCCAGAGGCGTGGGAACTACTGCGGCCGGTCCGGCCACTGGCCTGGGACTTAACGTCCTCCGCTTCCAGCAGGATCGGCGACAGTCGCCAATCCGCTGTCCTCTCCTTGTCACTTGACGAGGAGATCTGTAACTTGTTGCGCACTGCGCTAAGAGTTGCAGAGCACGCCGACCTCAACGGCAAAGCTGGGAAGCTGAACATAGCCTAAACTATCTGGCTAAGCGAAGAAACAAAGAAGAAGTAGACGAAATAAGAAACCTACCATGCGCGACTGCGCTCCAAAGAATCTCTGAGTAAGAGAGGGAGACAGCGAGGTTATATGGAGCCTATTTCAGAGTGCACACCATAGTCTGGCAGGACACAGATGCGCGGTTTTTTCAAATAGCTGTTAAAAGAGACCTAACCAAGATCCGATAGATCTATGCCTAGTCAATTCGAGTATTGATTTACAATGGACCATTTTTCGTCATTTTATATCAAATTTAACCAGTTGATAACCAATCAGTTAACCTTTTTTTAATTGTTTTCGAATAACTTGGCTCAGATTAATTCTTTTAAGCTGAAAATTGACATACATGATCTATAGATATTGGGCTTTCATTTGAAAAAAGACTTGTTGAATTTGGTGATGGCGTTGTCAAGATAAAAACAGGTTAACATAAACACTCATTTGGAAATACGCATGAACGTAGGGCAATTGGCGGGCAGACAGTCAGCTTGAAAACGGGTGTTTATGTTTGTGTAATCATATCTTGACAACGCCATCACCAAATTCAACAAGTCTTATTTTGAAAGAAAGCTCAATATCTTTAGATCATGCATATCAAGTTTCAGCTCAATTGAATTACTCTGAGCCAAGTTTTTCAAAACTACGGAAAAATAAAATGATTTCAAAACTTTCGTAAAATGCGCGCATGATCGCTTGAAAGCTCATAGTTTCTATCGATGCCAAATTTTTCTGAGACAAGCTAGCCTCGTTTCAAATGCCATTTTGTAGCCCGGTAACCAGTGTATTATGCCTCACAATTTGTTTGGTATTATCACTCAGCAGGAACACAATATCTCGAGTTTTTTCCCAGAAGCACCGCATCAAGTGTTAAAAGGGCGATCAAAGGATGACCTAAGATGCACTACTACTCTTTTTCACTATAAAATTAACATTTTAACTTTTCCATGCAAATTACTAATACTCCAAGAATTCCTCTGCTTAACTATAGCTTTAAGTTTTTTCTAAGCTTTGGTTATACCTTCCGTTAAGTTACATCATAAGTTTAATTGAATAAAGGCAGTTGACTCGATTAGGATGTCTCCATCTGCAGAATGACAGACGGTGACATCCTAATTAGCATATCAACAGATTGCAACGAATCAAAGGTATGGAGATTCCTTGTGAATCTTTAAGACCCCTTGAAAAAAGTAGTATTGCCAATGCACATATTATTGGGCCGGTACCATAATCGTTTCCTAAGCTGTTCTAGAGCTATGCATTACTTACACCTATTATAAAGCATAGCGCTAAGTATCATTATGAATCACTTAACTTATGGAAACGATTATGGAACCGGCCCGTTGTCATGAATAGCTTTTTTCCTATTGACTGGAATTTACCCTTTCTCTTCAGAACTTAATCAAAGACCCCCCGCATATACAGGCAGCTCTGTGGTTCCACTTCTGCGCGCCATTCGCAACATTGATGCCCACTACGGCGAGTACGTGAAGGCACTGCCAAACTTATTTGGATCCAACTCTGTACAGTTGCTCACTTACTTTACTAATCGCTTTCCTCGACTCCTTCTGCACACCTATGAAGCGATGGGCGCTTGGAAAGCAGAGCCAAGCCTCCAAGACTATTATATCCACAAAGCGTGATCAAAAATATGTGAAGTTATGATTATGTCTTTAGGTCGTTATCATCTCCAAAAGTAGCTAGGAATAAATTATGTTTTGTTTAGTGCTTTTTTCATCTCGTATTTGGCTGATTATAAAGGATTTATTTCTCTTATCATTGTTTTGATTTCAAATGTTATTTACTATTTCATGTCTGTAGAATGCTGTGTTATTCTTTTATTTAGCAATTCGCCGATTATTAATATAATTGAAAAAATCTTGTATTGGTACTGTAGTATCTCCAGGTGTGTGGAGATATACATAATATAAGAGAGGGTTTTACTAGGCAGAAGCGAGAGAGAGACAATAGGAGAGCGCGAGGTGACAATCACTGATAAGACCAAGTGACACTACATATATGTACAGTTCAGGATGATGTCATATACATAGCGATACTCTGGTACAATACTGTTGTCGCGGAGTCTACGACAAGTGCGGATATTTTGGGGGTAATTGGGAGTAATTGGGGTAATTGGTGGTTCAGTGGATGTTTTATCCCTTGTGTCTTGTGTAGGTAAGAGAGGTGCCACATTCCTTCCTTTATTCAACCACACACAAGAATATGCTTATGGCCACAAGGGGAGACACACGATACTGGTTCGAACTATCTCTTTGTTGTAGTCCGATGTAACAGATATCGTCGACCGGGCAGGTCGTCTTTTCGACCTGCCCGCGCCGCGGTTCTTCTCGTGTCTAACGTGTGTTCGTCCCGCTAACCTTTCAACTCATCGGGGCGCACGCGTCCTACGTAGGTGTAAAGCAAAGGTGCGTCAACTGACCAAGCGAGAGGGGAGGCAATCAGTCAGACCACCCAAGATACAAATGAGATGCAATTAGCTTAACATGTGGGCCATATATCCGCGCGTAGCAAAGGCCAAAAACACATCAATTAACCGGTCGGCACAAAGCGGCTCTCAAAGGTCGGCGCGTGAGTTCACAGTAAGTCGGAAGCAACAGAAATAGCACAAAGGTAGGGAGGTAGTTACCACTCACTAGACGTTAGCACGCTTCTCTGCATTCATCGAAACGTCCTAAATATAAGCACAGTGCGTTACCCTTCTTACTTAACTATCGCGAATCTTACAACTTTCGCGACAACTGTAGGTCCTGTCACATGTGTAGGCGGGATATACGAATATACTACAGGTACTACCTTTACAATGCCACATTATTGTTATCCTTCAGTTATCTTTCATCACTGGTCAAGCAGACTATTGGGGCGTTGGCAGATTGAGAGTCGCTGATCTTCAGGCGATGTTGCCAAAATCTTTGAGGCTGATCAGCTGAATGCGAGCCATAATGCTTAGCTTCCAAAGTCTGGAAGGAGTATCTCCAGGTTTTCCAAGTCAGGTAGTCCATGAATTATAGCTCCTAATTAGGACGTGATGTTTCAAAAATGTCTGCTGCTGATATGAGAAGACTATCATCGATACTGCGCGGTCCATGATCTTTAGAGTTACTGAATAAGTGTCCGCGTACGCACTATGTGGCATCTTCTGGTGTTGTTAGGATATCATGTGGTGAAGAAGCCACTTATCAGCAAAAACAATTGACCTCCCAACTGACATTTCCGAGAACTCACATAAACTGGACAGATAAACTATGAATAAACGATACTGTACGCAGTAGTATTCTCATTGAGAAGCACGGTGGTGAGTCAGTAGGTTCAAGTCAAGTATTACAAGGATTTTTAAATGCGCATCATGTTTTAGAGAGGGTGTCACGTTGAATATTGTTTTCATTCGATTTGTTTCAACGAATTGATATCAAATGGTGCATAAATAATTCATGACAGTTATCACGGTAAGAAAATATAAAGGATAAAAAACTGAGATTTTGTAATCAGGTGTCTGTCAGAGTAATTTGTCCAGATTTCATTACAGTAGAACCCGGATATAACAGCGAACTCGGAAAATTGGAAAGTGCTCATTTATCAGAGTACTCTTATATTTCTTTCTTATATTCGGATATTATTGTATAATATTGTGGAAAAGAGATGGGCACCACTTTCAACACGTCTGTTCTTATTCTGGTATAGTACATGCCACCAATCATATGCAATAAGAATGTCGATGTGGTAATTTATAGTCAATGATATTGGACTTCGGATTGATACTTTGTAGTCGGTGGGTCGCCACCGACTACTAATCGCGCCTCCCGCCAGTGCCGGCGTCCCGACACGAGGGCAATACGGGGAAATGGTTAAGCTCGATTTCGTAACCGTCATGTATGTAAGAAGAAATTAAGGATATTGCGGCAGTCTGGGGCCAGTTTCATAAAACTAATGTGAATGTGATGACATTTCACAGTTTACATCGGTTGTATTCACATGTTTACATTTATCAGTTTCATAAAGGAAAATGTGCAAGTGTAGCTACAATTACATTTGCCCTATAATTTCGCATTTGCTCCGTTAGATGATTTGAGTCCTAATGCGCTAAATATAATTTCGATTGACAAAGTACGGTACACCGTAATCAAATATGAAATTTGCCCTAAATTGATATGGCCTTAAAGACGGTAGTGTGACCATTTTCTAATGAAATGAGTTACGTAAACTTTGAACAATTGAAGAATTACAAAATAATCGCATTATTTTATATCTGAATGCGCAGTCTAATGTCTTTCTTTAGTCTCTGCCACCTGTTTGCCGTGTAATCAACATTTACGCCGTTTAAAAATGGAAATGTAACATAAAATTTCAGTCTACATCCCTACTTTGCCATGTAAAATACTGGTGTGAAATGTGACTGTTAAATGTAAACAGCTAGTTTTATGAAACTGAAACAGAGAAAAATGTGATTATGTCGGATGTATCTACAGCTACATTTCACCTTAACATTTCACATTTACACCAGTTTTATGAAACGTAGATATGTGAAAATGTGTGATGACAGTGCAGAAATGTGAGCTTTTTTCCACATTTCACATTCACATGAGTTTTATGAAATTGGCCCCTGTGTGTGACTCGTCACGTAGGGTGGTTGTTTCGGTAAACGATAGTAAAGAAAACTGATCGAATAACCCGACTCCCTACAGATGGGGGCTGAGCCGAAACCAGCTTAAGAGGCGAAGGATTTGGACGACGGTGCATAACGGCAGCGAGACGCGGTCGGAGTGTTAACGTACGTGATTTCGAACGTAGCGTCTAAACCTCCCGCGGTCGGCGGTGTGCCTAATGACCGTTGGTTATGAATTTTGCTGATGTTTGAGTCAGTGCCTTTGAGCCTCATTGTTGACAGTTATTTTCGCGCTTTTTCTGTTGCTTGCCCGGACAGACGAATTCTCACGTGTACCGGTGCCACGATCATCCCAATAAACGCGCTAGCATAGGTTGGACATTGTTGTTGTGTGTTTTTGTGTGCACAAACAAAAGAGTCTAAAACGGGGCAGGACGGCAACGAGACGCGGTCGGAGTGTTGACGTACGTTATTTCGAACGTAGTGTCACGATCGACGGTGCGTTTCGATCATGAGATATCAAGACAATTTAACTCAGAGACATCAAGAGTATTGCCAACCCGCCGGTAGGGGGAGCAGTCGAAGTATCACTCGGCAAGCTTCGATCCGCCGTAGTTTAATGTGATGCGACTTGACGTAATCCGACGTGGATCATCGCTGATTGGCGGAGAGCGGCTCCATGCTACCGTTTATAAGCGGCGTGCAAGCCGCTTCGTGGCACTTGGATCCGCACTTGAACCCCAGCCGCCCGAAGCGTTCGTGACACTTCTCTACCCTTTCCTTACCAAATCCCTTTCCTACGCCTGTGTTGTCCATGCTTCCAGTTGTCTGACAACTGGCTACTGTACCCTGTCGACATATCGCTTGGTAAACTGTCTTTGCATATCGAACCTATTTCTCTTGTAATAAACCTTCTTCCTCTAAACAGTGTTCCACAATACATATCCACAGCACGCTAGCTTAACTCATTATCCCTGTGTCATAATCCTGACAGTAGTATCTAAACCTCCCGCGGTCTGCGGTGTGCCTATTGACCGTTACATATTTTTCTCGCGCTCTGCGTGAGCCTTCTTCTCATCGGTAAAAGTGTGGTGTACGCACAAGTAGGCACCATGTTTTCGCATGGAAGCAGACGTTCGCAGGCGCTAAAAATGATCGGCTCGCGAGGTTATCGGTGTCGCTGATTCGAATGGAAGCNCACCATGTTTTCTCATGGAAGCAGACGTTCGCAGGCGCTAAAAATGATCGGCTCGCGAGGTTATCGGGGTCGCTGATTCGAATGGAAGCATTCGTTTTTTTCGTTCGTCCCTTATTCGAAGGGAAATTCGCGTCGAAAATCGCGGTTTTGACGTTTCCTCCTTGCGTTTTTTTCATTTTGAGAGTTGAAAGAGCAGAGTCGCATGGAACGTTAGTTCTGATCGTTTCGCACACTTCTGAATTAATTTTCGGTTGAATGATTGGCGATGGTGACTGCAATCAGTCTTTTCTTAGCGACAGCGCTGAGAGCGTGATTACGTCTCGAAGCGAAAGCAATATGTACTGTAAGTAGCGGTTGGTCGTTAGTTTGTCGTCGAGGGGCTCGACTTTTGAAGACGAAACAATTGTGCGTAACTACAAGTACGACTTTGTATGTAATGAAATAGAACTTCGCAGGCTCAAGCTGCCTTGAGAGGGGCTCTATTCGATCTTTGTCAGTTCATATTGTTGAAAGTTGCAAGCGCACAATTTAATTCACATTTGATAAATTAACGCTTTAGTGTAGTTACGGTTTGCCAAAATAATTCGTTACGTAGTAAAATCAATTATTGGAGACCCTCGCGCGCCCTCGCAGACATGCGGTATGCACCTTGGCTTGCAATTGTTATTACAACGCGCCTCTCGCTGTGCATTTTAATCGATTTGTTGCAATCGACCTCCTGGCATGCGGCGCATTGTGGATTATGCAAATTTTGGAGCCAATCACGTGGGAGGCATGGGGTCACGGCGTGCGTGCTGCCGTTGGTTGCATTCATTTGTCATATTCCTCTCGCTCGCGTGTGCGTTCTCTCCCTGTGTGTCTTTCTTACTCGCTCTCCGCTCGCGCGCTCTCTTTCCATCTCGCCCTCCTACTCTTTCTCCTTCTCGCTCTCTCCTTCTGCTTTTTCTCTCATTCTCACAACTTTTCTTGCTCTCATTCTCTTTCTCTCTGTTACGGGGTGCGGTTCAGTTGCGGGGAACACACACTCAGGCTAGGGGTTTATTCCTAGGCACCAACGGGGTGTGTCGTCAGAGACGACACAAACAGGCGAGCACAGTACAGCGAGGAGAGAATGGGAGTGAGCGAGAGTAGACAAAAGAAACAAATCAAGTGTGACCGCGCACAATACAAATGAGGACATTATATGGGCGCTGTAGCCGACAGTGACGTCATACGATTGTCGACTACAGCGCCACCCCGCGACACCTCCTTCCAGCCGGAAAGCCCTAGACGGCGATACAAATAAAATCACTTGGGCGCGAAGACTTGAGCCGGTCGTCGAACGCGAGTAGAACGACGCAGCGTCGGTGGCGCGGTCGCAGACGGGGTAGACGGCGGTTGGTCAGAGTCTTTCGACGGTCGTTTGGCTTGTTCGCGGATGGCGGCGAGTTGGCCTGCTCCGCGGTGGCTGGGGCGTCGAATAGCTCAGGTTGCGGCTCCGGTACCGCGAGGTCGATCTGTAGGTCGGGGTCGTACTGTGGCGCGGGATCGTAGTGCGGTTCAGGAACGTAGTGCGGCGCTGGATCGTACTGCGGCTCAGGATCGTACAGCGGCGCGGAGTCCTGCGGTCCGGGGTCGTGCTGCGATGCGGAGTCGTACTTGTTCATCTCGATGGCGGCTGGATCATCGTCAGCTGAGTGCAGCAAAGTCTGGTAGCGCTGGGGAAGCTTGGAGCAACGTCCCTCTTCTTCCTCCTCAAACTTGAGTGTAGAAGGTTCGCGTCGGGCGCGAAGGGGCCAGCGATCTTGATCGAAGCGTGACGGAAGATGGGCGGACCATCCTTGTACCGGCATCATCGGCGAGTCGTCCCGCGTCTGGAGCGGCGATGAAGAGTCGTTCTGCAGCAGGGGCAGCAACAAAGAAGAAACGTCCCGCGGCAGAGGCGGCGACGTAGACGGGTCGTCCTGCGCAGCGGCAGCAACGAAGAAAAAACGTCCCGCGGCAGGGGCGGCGACGAAGACGGGTCGTCCTGCAGCAGGGGCAGCGACGAAGAAGAAACGTCGGGCTGGCGGTCGAGCAGCGAGCAGGGTCGCGTTGAGCAGTCGATCGGCACCGGCAGAGTCATCCCGCAAAGGTACGTGAAGCAGTCGGTCTGCGGCAGAGATGAGCGGCGGCAATGACGAATCGTCTCGCGGTAGAGGCGGCGACGAAAAGATGTCTCCTGAAAGAAAGTTGAGCGGCGACAAGTCGTTCTGCGACGTCGAGTCGAGTGACGACGAGTTGTCCCGCGAAGGAGACAGTGGAGACTGCAGCAATTCGTCCGGCAGAGGCTGGCAGTGTCGTGTCAAAATGTCGATCAGCGATGGCAGCGAGTCATCACGCGGCTGAGGCGGCGACGACATGTCCCGCGACGAAGGCAGCGAAAGAGCGTGGTCGGACGGTGGCGTCGTTGGACGGCGGTCGGACAGAGAGCGGCCGGACGGCGGCATCGCTGGACGGCGGTCAGACGGAGAGCGGTCGGACGGCGGCATCGCTGGACGGCGGTCGGACGGCGAAGGAGGCGGCGACGGCGAGGCGTCCCGCGAAGGCTGCGATGGCAGCAAAGCGTCCCGCGACGAAGGCGGCGACGGCGAAGTGTCTTGAGACGTGAAGACGAACGGCGGCAAGTCGTCCCGCGACGGAGGGTCGAGCGGCGGCGAGTCTTGCGGCGAAGAAGGCGGCGATAACTGCAGCGAGTCGTCCCGCGCAAGCTGGCAGTGTCGGGTCGAGCTGTCGAGCGGCGAGCTGAGTCGGGTCAAACAGTCGAGCAACGGCAGCGAGTCGTCCCATGACGACGGCGAATTGGACCTTGAAGGAAACGGCGGCGATGACTGCAGCGAGTCGTCCCGCGCAAGCTGGCGGTGTCGGGTCGAGCTGTCGAGTGGCGAACTGAGTCGGGTCGAGCAGTCGAGCGACGGCAGCGATTCGTCCCGTGACGATGATGGCGACGACGATGACGAGATGTCCCGCGACGGATGCGGCGACAGGGAGACGTCCTCTTCTCGCGGCAGGAGAGAGAGACCTTCGGCGTTGGCCGGAACATCAACGCATGCCTGGAGCTGGGCGACGGACTGCAGGGACTCGGGAGTATGCAGCGCGTTGTTGACTCGGAGATCAGCTGCGAAGAGATGATCGTCGCACGCGGCGTCACTGTCGAACAGTAGTTGAGTAGAAGCCGGCAGCAGGTACACGTGGTCCACCTTGTTCCTTCTCTCCTCTTCTCTCCTCCTCCAGAGCTGACTTGCTTGCTGCTGCGTCTGCGGCGTCGATCGGCAGGCGCGGGCGTCTCCAAAGCTGGAGCACGCGTGACATACCGCAAGGCGGTACTGGCAGTCGCTGGTCATTTTGTCGAACTGGCTATGATGCGCGTCGGGCAAAAAATCGGGCCGGGTTCGAAGGTCAGCAGGGTCGTGTCGTGAAGCTGTCGCCACTGTTACGGGGTGCGGTTCAGTTGCGGGGAACACACACTCAGGCTAGGGGTTTATTCCTAGGCACCAACGGGGTGTGTCGTCAGAGATGACACAAACAGGCAAGCACAGTACAGCGAGGAGAGAATGGGAGTGAGCGAGAGTAGACAAAAGAAACAAATCAAGTGTGACCGCGCACAATACAAATGAGGACATTATATGGGCGCTGTAGCCGACAGTGACGTCATACGACTGTCGACTACAGCGCCACCCCGCGACACC
>NIUQ01002938.1:0-19671 GCA_002796945.1 Plectus sambesii
CGTTTTCAGTCTACCTGTCTTTGTGGGGGCCGTTTTCAGTCTGCCTACCTCCATGGGGGCCGTTTTCAGTTCACACACTCATGGGGGCCGTTTTCAGTCGGTGTGGGGGCCGAATTAAATACTGTCCTTTTAGTCGTTCTAAAGCGGGAAACTGTTGTTACCTAAGCCCTGACTGCGCGTCCAAAACGAGTCTAAATTTAAACAATTCAAAAGGGCGCCGTTAATTGGAAGTTGGACGTATGGTGACAAGCGTAAAGAACGAGAGTAGGATTTTAAAAATAGCAAATGGCATCGTAATTGAAAATGCATTTGGGCGCATAATGAGTCATACGTTAGGCTTCTTACTGACGCCGGAACCTTCTTACATGCCACCGAATCTCCTAACAAGAGCAGCGTAGGGGCTCAGTCCCAAAGAGTCGCACGTGAGAAAATAAGGGAATAATATCGTTCTTCATATATTCGCGCTAGCACAGAATGTTTCGGGGACGGTTTCTTAAATCAACTTTTATCCGACCTGCTGCGACTGCAATCGCGAAAAGCGCCCTCACTAGTCAGTTATTACGTGGGCGCCGGCCAGCACCCCTTTTCAGCTTCAAGTCCGTCTCCGTGTCTGGGGTTAATTTCATGAAACTAACGTACATGTAGAATGTAGAAGTGTAATCCCATTTCCGTATTGTCAGTTCTCATTTGTTCACAAAACGTTTGATGGTAGTGCAGAAATGCAATAACATTTCTACATTTAAAATGCAAAATATTTAAATAAAATTAATCCCTGGACTCGGCGACGATGGGATGTCCGCGAAAGTTCCTTTCAACCATCCGTAAAGCAGTCAGCTGATGCCGCTCTATGATAACCTTTCCGTCTACAGACAGCGCTCCCCGTGAATTACTAGTCGTAAAAAACAACTGAAAAATTCCAGTAATCATTTTCCCTCGATGCATGTCCGCGTCGAAGCGACTCATCTCATCAATCTACTCTGGGCACGTTTCTACCCACTCTTTATGTCGGCGCATTTGCACAGATCTCCCGACTACATTAGGTGCATAAAAACAGAACAGATTACAGCTAACGTACGCAGCTCTCATTTAGATAAACGATCCTTTTCCTACGTGGCTTGTCCATGGTAGCAGCAGATCGTTTGCGCGAAAAGCGACGCATTTTATGTGAAACGCGAGATCGCGGGAATTGCCAACTTACAATAAAAATTTTCAACGCAGCAAGCATTATATAAAGCATGTTCAAATAGAACAGTCTTTCTCTTGCTTTCGAACATGAAGCGGAACCTGTATCAGTGAAGCGAGATAAACAGCATTGAGGTTGGGATTGGAGGGACAACGAAGACAAAGACATCGCTAAAACCAATATGACGCAAGCATTGTATTTAGTAAATACTGCCTGGTACGGCAAGCACGAGGTAATGCACCATTCGCTGAATTACTAGCATCCAACATGGAGAACTGGGGGGGGGGGGGGAAGATAGCAAGCAAAGACGTGTTCCTGCTCTAAGGATGATATCTGTCAAAATCTCGCGTTCGGCTACTTGTCTGTAACTTATCACATGTCAAGCAATACAAGAACATATTTGCGTTGAAATTATTTTAATTTAATTTTAATTTTAATACAGATACTTTATAAATCAAAGAGGACATTACACATGTTAACATGACCTGGGAAATGTACTTTTTGAATGGAAAAATGACAAGTTTGATTTGAAAAGTATTCATGTTAAAGAGCAAGTAGTATATATATCCATTACGCTTTACTGTTCTAGGAAGTATTGCTGAAAGACACTTATAAAAGCACAGGATACGAGCATTCGCTCAGTGCAACCATCCTCAGTCAAGAAGCTCACGATGCGCAAGAAGGAATAGTATGAGCAATTTTGAAAAATTGTCTGTGACTGACAATCAGCGGAAGGCCGTCGTTCTTCTAAAGACCGAAGAACGCCTGTTAATTGCGGAGCAGACGCAGAGGGGCGCTGAGAATGCGGCAGCTGCGGTCGAGGTAAAAAGATGGAACGCTGGATGGGCAGACGCCGCTGATTAGCCGCCGCTCGATCGGCTCGTCCAGCCAACCAATTGGATTAGGCTACTAATTTCCTCCGTGAACATTGGAGGCTCAGATAGCGACTAGCTGTGAACTATCCGTTGCACGCTTTAAACCATTAGGGCATTTTTTCCACGCGTCAGAGAAGCCATGTTCCATTGGGAATTTACTGAGATATTCTCATAAAGCCGACGTTCTGCAGAGCGCGCAGCCCGACTCGAGACTTAGAACTAAGTCACTATTGTGTAAGTCACTAAATTCCTTAAGCCTACTATCACATTCTTACTAATTAATCAGATGAGTCGGATATTTTGTTCTGTTTTTGAAAAAGGAAGCATGAAACTTGATTTCGCTCAACCTATATGAGGAGGAACGAACAACGTCACTAATGTATCTGAAAGCTGATCTGTAACAAGACCGGAAATGGAGGGATCATCATGAATGAGACGATACCGAGACCATGGAACTTGAGACTAGTTCCGGCGCTGATTCTGAACGGAGGCAACACTTCTGAGACCAGCGAGACTGGTTTTGGTCTCATCATCACTCTACAGCTGTAGCAAAACACAGAAGAGGCGTAATTTTAGAGCTCAAGACTCTGTGGACCGACGAGGCTTGGCCTCACTACAAGTTCACCCGGGAGGGACGTTGCTACGAGAGAAGGGCGCTGCTTGAAGGTGGTGGGGAAGGGGCCGGTTGCAATACATGATAGACATGGGCAAGGTTTTGAGCTTTGAAGGTTTATATTCCTTCAGAAATGGTCGCTACTTAGGCTGGCGATCTTTTGATCTGTTTTGTGAAAAGATCGTCCAAACATTTGTCCAGTACACAGTAACACACCTTTCTGAAATAGTTGCTTTCTTGCACACCGACAAAAACTTACCCGCTCGCGCGTTTTAGAGCCAATATGCTTTAAACGCGTTTGAAATGGGTATCCACTAGATCCCCTGCGCGTATATCTGACCCCTTTCTGCGGAATGCAGGCATTAATACGCTAAGCGAATTCAACCTTTCTCGGTGTGACATATGCACCCTGATGTGGAACAAAACTGTGTACTCTTATTTTAGTTATCTAGCATTAAGCAATTAAGCGGAACCTTTGTGAGGAGGAATAAACCGAGCAGAACCCCTTCAGATGCAGACCTCGATGCATGTATCTCGTCAAGATAGTTCTCTGGAGATTATCACCTGCAATTTCAATCAAAGGTCGAGGACACCTTCAAGCAAAACATTATGGCACAAAGTATAAAGAAACCTGCGGTGGGGGGTTGCTTTGAGTAATTTGCAACGTTGATCTATGGCTAACGACTTCACTGCCGCCACTGCAAAATCGCATCAGAACAGTGCTCCTTATGATCGTGCCATAATGAACCGATGTCTGCAGAAATCGTTCGACGTCACTGCGGCGTCTGCTAATTACAAATTCGAAGCGGGAACCGCAGGACACAGTGAAATGTGAATATTGCCCAGATGCTCTCCCGCAAACGTTACATAATAAGTCCTGATAATCAATTAACAATCATTGCAAACTGTTACAAAATTGGTCCCAATGCGTCAGCCCCAGTCATATGGCGATTGCCATAGTCAGACTATTGCATCAGTACTCATCCTCGTCGCTATCCTTGCGATTCAGTTTTTTGCGCGCCTCAGCCGTCTTGTGCCGCTTGCTGTTCGTGAAAGCGCCCCGAGTGACGGTTGTGCGTTTTATGGGAAACTTCAGACACTCCTACCTCCGAGAAATGTACCATACATGAACTATTAACTAAATGCAATAAGACAGACTAATGGAGAGTTGATTACATTTTAAATTAGAGAGATTCACAGTCACTTTGTACTGAGCAGCAGAAACAAAATACTGTATGGGCGACCATAGCTCGCTATAAACACACACTATTGGCAAACGGGTCGACAATAACCGACATTTTTTGCTCCCTGCTTTCACGTCATTCTGTGTCTGTGTGGATGCAGTAGCAGTTTTCCCATTTGCTGTATAGCTGAGAGAATTATTTTGTTAGAGAACAAACAGAATAAAAGCAACTTGAACAAAAGACGAATTTTTTGCAATACGTGAAATATGTACGATGAACATTGATGAATTATTATTAATTAATGACTCGCCAGTTATTGGCAAGCTAATATTCTTCGAGAACTATACACAAGACTAACGAGGAAAGTCACTAATATTTTCACCACTAACAAATGAGTTAAAAAGTAGCAGCCATTCAGTACCATTGTTGTTGTTTTAAGCGAAGCGCACCCACATTATTTTCAAGCTCGTGAGAAAAGTGAAGAAATTAGCTAAACTCTTACTTTGAATGCAGAGATGAGATGCAGTAATAAATATTCTCAAATCTTTCTTTGAGAATCGAAATGATATCAAAAAAGAACTATTGCTTTATGATCCGAAATCGGAATCAAGAGAATCGTTATTTCGGTAATCGTAACAGCTTTGCCTTGTATCTTATGTTGCCTAATCTCAGTGTTCGTATTCATTATTCAGTATTCTTAAATTCAGTATCTCTCATTAACCACCAATCGCATGGACGAAATCTTTCTCAAGTCTATTGTTGATCTTCTCGAATTTCTCCTCATTTCAGCTACAGAAAGCGTAGTACGACGCGCGTCATTCAAATCGCTATCAGCATGGTCGCTGACACGCGTGGTACACCGAAGTAAGGCGCTACGGTAGCTTTTGACAAAGAAAATGGTTGCAAGTGGATCAAGGACGTGCGATAAAGGTACGGTAATCAGGAAATAGCGAGCGGTGCGAGTGGAAATGACATTGGGAGCGATGCGCAGAATGGCTTCGATCGTCAACGCCGGATAGTAAACCACCATTGGGAGGAAGAGAAGCCATCTCAGCATTCGCATCAAATTTTGTGTACCATTCAATGTTTCCCGAGTGTGCGACGTCATCAACATTAATGAGCTGGTCTCCTAAAATGTTCAACAATGTACCTGAATTTTAATTAGTCTCTCATGATTCTACATAACATGCCGATTATTGAAGTTTTAAATTTTCAAGCAAGAGCTTACTGCACGAAACCCGTTGACTTTTACTGTATTAAAACATTAGGGACGGTATTTAACGCTTCGATTAGCTACATTAACGTATGGTCAAGTTTCCGCGACTGGCAAATAATTTTTTGTATTCGAGCGAGGGAATAAAAAACAGCGTCTCTCTCACCTTTACCCAACTGCCTAGTCTGCGGTAGAATATGAACATGACGACATAGGCGCCGAAGAGTGCGCCCACGACGACCACCATGTAGTAGATCCACAAAGCAATGGAATTTATTTCTGTGACACCGCAGATGCCAATGTCGCCCAGTCCGAACCTGTCCGTAATGATGAGTGGTATTGTAAATGTCAGACCATAAGCCCAAAAGATCCCATTCAAAATGATGATACCCTTTCTCTTCTTAAGCACTCTCAGTCTGGGATGCAATGTCTGTTCGCTGCAGATAGCCACATAGCGACACACTGCGAGACAAGCTGGCAGTAGCAGAGTCATCACGTCGAAAATGTAAATGCCAACACCCATCACTTTACAAATCATCGGATCGAACGACATGGCCCAAAACGTCGACGATAGAAACGCGACGAGAACCATCAAATCGGCAAAGGTAATGCTGAGGATGCAAATGTTCATAGGGATTGCACGCAATTTCTCCGACGTTAGAGTAAGCAGAAGAACGATCAGATTTGCGGGTATTCCAATTGCACCGTAGAGGGCGTACAGCTTCCCTAGCCAAATGGCGGATTCTGGGTCGGGATCTGGAAAGTCGGTGAAGTTCGACATTTTCTTATAGTTTGCGTACAAAGAAAGTGATGCGTTCGGCAAGATAATAATGAATTATCTTCGACTTCATCGAATCATCTGGAATGCGCTTGAGTAGTTAAAATTTTTTGTTTCTATTGGAAACTATGCAGGTGATTTTAAAGCCTCGAGATTGACTCAGTTGCAGACTTCTGGCTGGGTCATCTCATTTCCTATTCCTGATTGCTTGCGCCTTTTCAATTAATTCGCGTAGGATAGACGGCAAAATAGGCTTTCATGAATGTTCGACTTTCTCTGTATAAACAGATTAAATGAGTCGTTTCCTGGATACAGTGGCTTGTGGGTGACCGTGTGTTATTCAGGTGCAGAGGATCGCGCCTACAGCCAGAAACAGGTGCGAAATCGATTCGCTGTACCCTACATCTGAGTGAATGCAAGAAGTGGGGGAGGGACGGCTTGCATTAAAGGCATCTTAAGGAGTCAAATTTTCACACTCGCTAATAGTGCAACTTGAAGCAAATGCCACGGAATCCATTTTGACTTGTGCATCTTTCTTTGTTTTCTTTATTTCTTTATTTTTAAGTTGCATCAGCCAGGTCACACTAGATAGTAATCGGTGATAATTCACCATAAATTCCGAAGATTAGGCTAATTATGTTGATTTTGTTTGAGCCAGGAATTAGCGATAAGCTACAAAAGTACAACAATTACCTTTTTTCAGAAATAGCGATGCTGTATCGCTATTATTTCTGCCTTCTGAGCGATAAATATCAGTATTTCTTTGACGGGAGAGTGCTGTTCATTAGAGTAGAAAAAGCACGTTATTAAGAGAAGTCGTAAATTACAGTTGAATAATGATCATTCCATCTCAACCACTACCATCACTATGTCCCGCCATCGTCCTGTTCCACATCAGCTGTGCTTCATGTATCTCTTTTCCGAATATACAGTAATATAGCTCCTATCGTACTTGAATAAACTCTAAATGCACATAAAAATTGAAGTTTTGACACTCTACTGATCATTCTTTGATCGGACTGCGCGAATAATCGGTTATATACGTTTCTGTATGGCAGAAAACCTCAGCCTTGTTCTTTTACTATTACTTTTTTTCTGTCCATCTACTCTGATAAACTTTGATAGGTTGCATTCTTCTTTCTAATTTTCTTTAATTTTGTCTTTAGCGTTTAGTGTTAGGTGGCGTCGAAGGACGCTACCTCATCTTAAATCCCATATCCTACAATTCACCTTAGGCATAAGTGTCGATGAAAATATCATCAGATTTCATGATGAGAGATTATTATAAATGTCTGCTTTTCATTCATTTTAAAAGAACGAAATTAAGCCAAACTATGCTTCGCTTGTCAAATAACCAGTGCTTTTGTGGGCATATTTATACAGCCGTTGATCAGTGTATCGTCAACCAAAATCATGCATTGAACAAAGGCTAAGCAATAAGATATCATAAGTATCTTTAAAGTCGACTTTTCGGTAAAATTCTTAACACAAGTGTTCACTGAGAAAAAGGTTGATGCTCTGTTCATGAACGATTTGCAGAAGCAACGAAGATAGGAAAACAGTCCTAAACTTATTGCTCTACTCAGACGCTCAGACGCAAACGCAAATATTAATTTTACAGTTGCTGCTATTTAATGTAACTATTTTTCAAACACGCAAATTTTTACTTCCTTAAACATCATGCTTGCAAATATTCAATCGCATGGTTATTTATGGTACAGCAACATTTTCCGGCAATATAATCGTGACTGCGACGCCTCCATACATAAACTATGATCTTATAAAAATCTGATTTCATTCAGCACAACTTCGGATAACAACATCTTTGCCTAGTCCTCGCGGAAGAAGAGAAATATCAGAAATATTCCTGCGACCATGTAAAAAAGTCTTGTTCTAGTGTGCCATCTGACCTGGCAAGTGGTGCTCGGACGGTTTCAGCGAGTTGCCATAAGTCGGTGTCTTCAATGTCTTTTTAATTTCAAAAATTGGACTCGCTGCAGCCGCCGACTGAATTGTTCCAGGGTCAGCGGGCGAACTTTGGAACCCTATCTTCCTAGGTCGACCGAACGACTTCAGCAGCGCCGTACGATAACTCTTTACAAAGATAATCGTTGCAATGGGGTCAAGAACGTGCGCTAATGGTACGGTAATGAGGAAGTAGCGGGCAGTGCGAGTAGACACGGCGCGAGGAACAATGCGGAGTAGCGCTTCGATGGTCAATGCAGGATAGTAGACCACCATTGGCAGGAAGAGAAGCCACCTCAACATTCGCATCAAATTGCGCGTGCCATTCAAGGTTTCTCGCGTCCTTGATGACATTACCATCATTGAGCTGGTCGTCTGCAGCGTTTCATGATTTGAATTTATCATTTGCTACTTTCTTTATAGAGTTCAATTACAAGTGGTACACAGTTGCATGGTTCGGATTATTATATGTACACGGAAAGTAAAAGTGTTTCTTTTGAAAGTGCAAATTCAGATCAACTCGCAGATCATTAGACTACCTCGAGTATTCCCTAAGTTGCAGCAGTAACAGAACGCAAAAACTAGTCTTTTTAATAGAACATGTTTTTGACTAATTTATTTACCTGCCTCAGCAGAACTCTGTTTACTCTGAACAAACTGACAGAAACATTCTTCGCCTTGCATTAATTAAAATTCGTCGATTGTATTCGATCGCTTAATTGAGAAAAATTTGAGACACACAAAGCCACTTACAGATTTTTCTCTAAACTCATTTGCCGATCAAATATTCATTGACTTTTCAAGAGTTTGAGCTAGATTATTTTCGATTTTAATTTTCACGATTTTCATGTTTAAGCAAAGAGAATGAAAAACGTTTACTTTCTCACCTTTACCCAGTTGCCTAATCTGCGGTAGAATATGAACATGACGACATATGCGCCGAAGAGTGCGCCCACGACGACCACCATGTAATAGATCCACAGGCCAATTGAATTTATATCTGTTACACCGCAGATGCCAATGTCGCCCAGTCCGAACCTGTCCGTAATGATGAGTGGTATTGTAAAGGTCAGACCATAAGCCCAAAAGATCCCGTTCAGAATGATGATACCCTTTCTCTTCTTAAGCACTCTCAGTCTGGGATGCAATGTCTGTTCGCTGCAGATAGCCACATAGCGACACACTGCGAGACAAGCTGGCAGTAGCAGAGTCATCACGTCGAAAATGTAAATGCCAACACCCATCACTTTACAAATCATCGGATCGAACGACATGGCCCAAAACGTCGACGATAGAAACGCGACGAGAACCATCAAATCGGCAAAGGTAATGCTGAGGATGCAAATGTTCATAGGGATTGCACGCAATTTCTCCGACGTTAGAGTAAGCAGAAGAACGATCAGATTTGCGGGTATTCCAATTGCACCGTAGAGGGCGTACAGCTTCCCTAGCCAAATGGCGGATTCTGGGTCGGGATCTGGAATGCCGTTGAAGTTTAACATTTTCTTGTTTAGTGAGCAGTGGCGTTGCTATTAGGTTAGGTTGAGGAGACAATGTGACTCCTTCACCCAGGATCTGAGTATATGAAATGGGATTTAATCTATTCACATTTAATTACATTGCTATTGGAAACAGTATCCATTTCTATCCTTTGAGTTCTAAGTCATAACCAGCTGCTAATGGTTGACGCACGTCCTAAATCGTTTTTCTTACAACTTAAGCGACGAAACATATCGAAAAGGCCCTTAGCAAAAATTCATTGCGGTGTCATTAACACTGTTTAAATGCGTAATTATCGCTAGTAAAACAGGTGATTGAAGCCTGGGTTAGTAACTGACATCAGGGCTCATGACATTCATTTCCAGTTGATCAGTCACTGTTGGCCTGAAAGTGGCAATATACTGAGATCCTGTTTGATCAAATACGAATTCTAATTGCTGATCTAAGCTTGTCTGATAATTTCTAAGGCAGCAATCTTTGAATGCTTTTTTGAACCCTTGGGTACATCTGTGCATCAATTCTTTAGTCTTTCATGAACGGTTGATCTGTTTGAACGAAGCGAACAAATACCGTTTGCCTCAGGCGCCTCTTGATATACCAAAGTCAATTGTCCCGATAATTAATGCATAGGGGAATTTGATTAAAATTCGAGCCTTCGGCTAAAATTAAGTCGTATCGACTCGGATCCTACTAAGCAACTAACGCATGTCAGGTACTTTGCTGAAGGATCCGCTATCGCTGCGATTTACAGCACGGTCGCAATCAATTAACTGAACATTAAAAAGAGTTTGGAGGAAAGAGATGTTGCCACATATCTGAATTCTTCGTAGCTTACAGCGGCAATAAAGACACCAGTTTGCAAGCGAGCAGCGACATAACGCTTCTTGCATTCTCTTGTAAATTTTCACCTTTACTCAGTATGATTTTAGTCATCGTTTTATGACAGGAAAAGAAAGATATTCCAAGTTTCAATGCACTCTTCTCGATACGAGTACATTAGTATGTTGGTGTGACAATATTAGCAAAATGGATTTCGCTCGATTACTTACATCAATTGAATACGTCAGTCTCAAAAATGCCGAGAACAGAACATAATTATTATTCAGGAATGTGATCACAGAAAGCAGACGCCTTTAAACTATCTCTATTTTAATTATAACTCTTTCCAATTCAAAGAGAACAGTTTTTAGGTCACTATTATGCAAATCTCCGAAAGAAAGTGGAAATGCTATACTTATAGTAGGGTTTCCTGAGGTATCCACTAGTATGGACCAGACCGGTAAGGTCTATTTCACCAAGGGTCTTCTCGCGTTAGCATGAGAGTATGATATCAGTATCGCAATAGCCATAAAAGATAAGATTCGTGATCTTTTAATCACAGTACGAAACGTAAATAATAATCTATCTCACACGATTCGTGATACGGCTATTAGGCTCTTACGCTTGTTCTAGATCAATTTTAATACACTGAGACAGAGCTCAGCTGACGGTTTCTCATATTTCAGCATATATTACATCATTTCTTGGTCCTTTTCCTGCACAAATTTTCCTCAGCAGAATCACTACAAATCAGTGACCCATACCGAGTATTAAACTTGCAACATGATTGCTACAGGTTAGTAGGCAGCTAAGAAACAGTTCTCATTCTTAGTTTTCGTGAAGTCGATTGTTAAGGAATTCGTAATCGTTCCCTGGAAACATGCTAGCCCGTCTTTAGAATCTTGCAGGCGTGTTAGGCATGGGTTGCTCGTTTTTATTCGACTTAATAAGGAAGTTCTTTGGAGCAAACCGAACCTGGATTGAAGCATTTTTAATTACAGCCATACATATGACGTCGTATTAGGGGAACGAGACTCAATTTGCGTAGTTCAGTTTCAAATGATTACGCTTCAAAAGCAAGTGTACTAGCTCGCTACATCGTTACAACAGTTACTATTATTAGTGGGCAGCGCAGTAGTGGGCTTTTTAGCATCGGGATATGTACTCAGCAAGTACCGCCCAACTCTACTCAAGATGAAGAAGAAAAAGAAGCCTCCAACGATTATGCCTACGCAGACCAGTGACAGTATCAACGATGGTTTGACGATTACAAAGCCGCTCACTAAGGCAATGGCCTCGAGGATGTAGACGGCCCATGCCAGCGTCTGCCTGTGTACGTGTGAGCCAACGAACGCGCCCAACGGTCCCATGACCACAACTACCGGAACTGTACACTTCCAGTACTGAAATAGGGTTTTCGTAATTGCCGATTATCGATGCAATAAGATAATTACAGTGTTGCTACAAAAAAGGCAGTGTTAAAGAATTTAAAGTCTATTCTAAGGAAATGAAAAAGTTTTAAGAGGGGCCTTGTAACACTATTTCATGCGCTATTGTAATTTCAGTCACTACAAGTGTGATAGTTGACCAGCTGTGACGAGCGCGAGAAAATTGGCTAATCATCATTCTTACCGCCAAGTTTCACAAGGTATTCCCCTAGGAGTTTTTTTCATAACACTATAGCAGTGAGAATTCATGTGATTGCAATTGCGGGAAGTGCGGTGACTGGTCAGATGACAGGTGCGTGCGACGAATTTTCAAGTACTGCCGCTACTGACTCAACCGCCGGACTTCTTGCAGTTAAAATTGCAGGAGTTGTATGTGTGTAGCATTAGAAAAACAGGCCGCTGAGGGGATAGCACACCTTTATATCTGTCCGTTCTGACCCATATTTTCAGTTATGAGATTATTCATGCCGCAATCATGCATTAAAAAATCAAGCAAACTTGCTACTAATATACTAAGATCGTGCAGCTATCTCATGAGCTCTCTGGTTAGTTTCGCCAAGCCACCCTCGATGATTCAGAAAACTGCATACCTCCCATGCCAGCTCCGAGATTCCATGAATAATTTTGGCGCGCCAGAAAAATCCGGTCATGGCGTTGCTAGCAATTAGAAGGATACTCGTCTGTGTCGCGATCTTCTCGTTGATGCTGAACACGAGTGTCAGCACGGAGAATGAACAAATGCACACGCCCGTGCCCGCGAATGATGTCAGAATTCCTAAAACACTCGTTTTCATTTGGCAGCTGCAATTTATACGTCTCATTAAGAAGTTCCACTGCATGTGTCTTTTCACAAAAATTTTATGATAGAAATGGAAGAGCTCTAGTCTTGCTAGTTGAGTAGAACGAGAGCAGCAATACTGTGAATTAAATAGGATTACCGCCAAAAAACCCAGTCAATAACAGGATGAGTCCCTTCCACCAGCAGAACATCTGAATTGTGAGATATGTTCTGCGCTTTCGCTGCGTGTTCAGCAAGAAGAGAGCGCATGCAAACGCCGACCATATTGAGACGAAGAACATCTTTTTCTGCTCCTTAGACATCGCCGGGTCCACCACCTGTTTACAGTATATTTTAAGTTACAGTACTGCAACTCTTACGATAAGGTATGTAAATGCTTTGTGATAATCATACAAGTGCATCATTTTCACTTTAAATTTAACTCTTATTTTAAATATAAAATTAGTATAAATAATAAGTTCAGATTTTTTTAAGTTTTCAGTTTGACAGCCTGAATTTTACTTCTGTGATGCGGTCTTTGACATTAATACACATTATCTGAATTAAGTTTTTTCTGAAAAATGGTCGATTTTATGTGAAAAAGAAATATTCAGTAAGAGCCGTAAAGTAGCTCATAAGGTGCGAAAGGTTCTGCATCAAAGAATTATTTCATAAATTATTTTTGCTCAAAATTGTTGTAATTACGACTAAACAAAGTGCGATGATCGATCAGTTGTGACATATGCGGGCAAAATCCGTCACACGCGTTTCACAACCGATTAATCACCGCAATTTGCCAACTTGAATGATTCTTACGTCAGTCACGCAACAAGAATTTTTCCTATTCAGATATTTTTGTACATCCTGCTGTAAAGAATTGCTTAATCAACCGTTTACACGAGAATTTTATGTCGAATCATGCCTGACATCGATTATAAACTCTTCTCACATACTGTTTTATGCACAAAAATTGTGCTAAAAATTGAACCGGCTCGCAATATTTTGTCGCAATAAGGTAGCATCTTCGCAAATGTGCTGCATTTTTGAGCGTGCAAAAAGCAAGAAAATAACCTCGATGCCAAAGATGATGCCGATCGTAGCACCGATCGTGCAGAAGACTATAGAGTGCCACTCCAGCGCCACTCCCATGTAGAGAATTGTGAATGCAGCTGATGTCATTCCTGAGGACAAAGAAATGAAATAAATGATCTTACAGGAAACTCTACTTGGAAAAAATGATATACATCATTAGTTTGGTAACTATTTCGGTTTAAGATAACCGTCTAAGACGATCAGTTCGCAAATAGTGTAAATAAATTAAGTAAATATAGATATAATCAATAAGCTCGCTTTGACGCGTCGTAACTGACGAAATCATTTTGAGTAATAAACAAAATGCGATATAACGAGATATAGTGAACCATTCTTTAACAAAATGATGCAAACCGTGATAAATATTTTAGCAACGTTCAACACTTACCACAAGACTGAATCATCAGTGCAAAGTCCCGAGCAACTGTAGGATTGATGTGCAGAAACAGGGTCATAACAGGAAAGGCGACTGCTCCGCCACCTTCGCAAGTCATCCCTGAATCATTTAAATATGCACATTCCGCTTAAGTTCAAAGCAGTTCATATGCTAGCAGATGATATAATCTCGCCAGCAACTCTCTCACAGATGCAAAGTTTTATACCCTTCTCTGTACAATCATTAAATGTTGTGCTTCTTGAATCAGGAGCCAGCATACGCTCAGGCAATATGCAGATTTTACCGCTTGAGCGACAGTCCCGGTAAACGAAAAAAGACATGATATGACAAAAATTGCGAAAAATGAAGTTGAAAGCACACTTTTACGCAATTTTTTATCCTTTTTGAACTCAGGTTTCCGTAATTAAGTTCAGGTCATCTGACTACTGCAGACATTTTGTTAAAAATTAGCACAGATTTTTAAACATACCTAACACCTTTACCCCTAATTTCCCACCAAAGTACTACTGTGGTGAAGGGATTTGAAAAATGAGAACAGTAATGGGTAAAAGTAGGGAATAGGATAGAAACGGAAGGCAGGATGGTGTGGAAAGGTTCAGCAATTCTGGATAATACTGGATTGTAGGCATAATATGCTTTTCTCGTTTTTAATGCTTGCATTAAAACAATATCTAGCTTCCTTTGCTTCTCTCTCATATTATCGCCAAGAAGCGCAATGTTGGCAAATAAATCTGACTGACCACCAATGAAAGCACCGAAGAACATGGTGATCGGCATGGAGAAGCGAGTGGCATAGAGGGGAAAGATGTTATTCCCGATGGCGTACATCCACCACCACGTCCACATGAACGCCGGCGGTATTACAAACGCCAGCAGCTTCCGATGTTTCAATGTGAATCGTTGCAGCGAATCTGCGTCCGGCGGAATCACTGGTTCCCGTTTCTCTTCATTCGTGAATTTCTGGCCTATAATTAGTTAAGATTATATGATATTAATCATTGAAAACTATATTAATTCATTTTACTGTCAGTCAGTCATTACCACCTAATAACCCGTTCTTCTACATAAAAGGATTGTTATCTGATAGTAATAAATTACTGCCAGTTGATGATGTAAGTAATAATTTTATTCAAAAATACTACAGAATAACATAATGTAATGATAACATCTCGTTTGGTGCCAATGCTATGTTATCCAAATTTGTTGTTATTTTTGTTTGGTAGGTTTCAAAAGGAGAATCAACGATATTAATAATCTACGATAATATGTTAGTATGGAATCCGAAATTTTTGTTTATAAAAGTAGCTTGATTTCTGCAAGGCTAATTGTTTAAGAGCTTTATGATGTTATCAGGTTGTTTAGTACCAGTCTCTTATTTTCAAATAAAACCTTTACACCACATCTTCCGCTTCCTGCTTCATTAATTTACTCTGCTTTGTTAACTTCATTGCCCATTGAACTGCTTCTTTCCTGCCTACCATACTTTTGCTTGCCATTAAGCTACAAAAATACCTTCGAGAAAATATTTCTTGGCGAATCGTTTCAGTTTTTCTTTGCTTGTAGGTTCTGAGGGCTGCGACAGTACTCCAACCATGGAGTGTTGGTCTGTGGGCGCCACAGTGGACGTCATTGCTATATCTTATTTGTGAATGGCTCTTCCGTCCTTGTCCAGAAAGTTGTTCAAGCGATCTGTCGANCAGATGTTTTACATCACAGAGCACAGCGATCCATTTCCCTTTGTAACTCTGCGCCGCCCGGTGACTGGCGCGAAAGGCGTTAGGGTTCACGCCTCGCATTAAACGTCATGCACAAATAGGTGGCGCTGTGAGAGAGGGCTATCAGGAAGCTCGAGTTCACCTGTTTGACTTGAAACTTTTTCACGCAAAAGTCGTGCAGTGGTCGCATGCGTGTTTCTTTCGCGGTATTGCTCGGCTGTCACATTCGCGGCGCACGTCACTCCCAATCCGTTGAGTCAGCGCGAAATATTGTCCAAGTCCGACAGGTGAATAGAGCTTCGTAATAGTCATGAGAGAGATAAGTAGAATTTTTCATAAAATATTCCTGAAGCTATTTATGAGCTATGCAACAACTCAGCACAACCAAAGCCGTGCCTGTCGTCCACATCTAAACGAGACCTGCTCGCAAACTCTAAAAGGCACGGCAAAAGAATCAATAATTCTCTTGGCCTACACAAATCCCCTGAATTTGTGCCCTAGCAGTAATATAGTGTCAGCCGATTGCTGAAGCTTCACCTTTTGGCCTGAGCCAGAGACTTTGAGCTTCGATTTGGCTCTGGACAATATCCTTGTCAAAAGGTAGGCAAGGTGAGCCGGTGCCTGCGGGAGGAAGCAAGTCGCGATGTATGGGAAAAGGAATTCTCCCGAAGGCAGCCTCTATTCTAGCCTGTGCTCTAGCGACAAGACAGCAAATGGGTATTTCTGCAGTCAACAGAAGACAGATGATGATATGGACGACCTTATTTACTTTTGGCATCGAAACGAACGGCACGAACATTGTAAAATCAAAATCTTGTTTACCTTCGGGCAACTTAGGGGATTCCTTGCTACGTAACAGGCGAGTTTAGTTTCGCGATTGGGTTGTGAGGCAGACACGCGGCAGTAATTTTAACATTCACTGCTTATGATTATTGCACAGGATGGTAAACAGCGCAATTTAGTCAACAGCATTCAAAATTTGCAAATTCAATCCACATTTTTGCATAATTCGTTAGGAGAGGGAATCCTTTTCATCTAATTTCTGGTATCGGTCTATCTTAGAAAGTGACCTTAAACCCTCGGTGAACTTAATGCTTTGGTAAAACCTGTCGCGAACGATATATAATGGCTCAAAATCAAACGTCAGTCAAATCTGAAAAGCATTTACCTGCATTCAAGTTGCTCACCCTCAATTCCCTGATATCCTAGATTTCCGGCTTTGTTTATATCCGTATTATTCATCGTATTCTTACCAATGACATCAACTAATTTTATCATCGACCTTCTTTTTCTGGATCAAACTGCGGTCGGATATATTCTTCGTCGGCGATATTACAGAACCGGATCTGCGGCCCCGGGATCTTGGGATTAGTGATACCGCCATAAACTCAGCAGACTGCAATCAACTTTTGACCTAACTTGGTAAATGTATACTAAAGAACTAGAAAAGCTAACTTAGCACGGCAAATTCAATCACCTTAAAAACCCTTTTTTGCATACAATTTTGCAAAGTATCAATAAATAAATCTGAAATTGATCACAAGTACGTCGTTTTCTCCTCACTTTACCGAGTTTACCGTTAACATATTGAGGGAAATGTTGAGAGCAATGCCCTAATGGTATCTCCACCCAAACACTATATCCATTAATATTAAAGTGTCAAACGCACTTTACGTACTTATAAATTGAAACTGTAAAAGTAAAAGAAGTGATGATAAATTCTTGGCAGTCTCGCGATATTTTCCTTCTGAACTTCCGCGAGTTTGAAAGCATGCTTAAAATCAGCGGATTAAACTAGAATGTACCGTATTCGCATGCCAACAGATTAAAGCATAATGCAAGGCAATGTCATAAAGCAGGTCGCGCGAATGCGTCGGCAAATTCTGCGCCGTAACACTCAGCCGCAGGCCTTGAACACAAGTTGAAAGAATGAGCAACGACACGCTGTTGTCCGCCGCAGGTCAAAGCAATACCGGGCCGTAACGGCACATGCTGCTACATTTTATGTAACGGTCTTAAATAGTGTTTACAATGCTCCAAACATCCGATCTCGCCCATTGTCTGGTTTCCGTGGTCTGACAGCTCGATTGAACAGCTCAAACACCCAATTTCCCGTCGTTTTACAGCGTTTGAATGCAATCGAATTATCGAAGGATGACAGGCCGTTTTCCACTTTTCCACAACTAATCGTCGTTTCTGACCGGCACCGTATAATTTTCATTTAAAGCTTATGTTGGAGACTTCCCTAGAAATTGCAACTTATTGATGTTTACCAGTTTAGGAACCAAAAACTGACTCATTCAACTTCCAGTTGGCGCATTACGTTACGAAGGCGAATAATGGTCGTTTCAAATCAACCGGCTCGTAATTGGTCGCAAAGGAAGGTTTTGACCTTCTGCCACACTTTTTATGTCTAATGCTATTTGTGGAACGTCATATGTTATCTCTTATGGTTTATCTAAGACAAAAGCTCAAACAAACATGCCTTAACACAAATGGTTTTATTAGTAACGTTTTCATGCGATTTTTCTTTGGACTCATACATGCGCGCTAAGGGCGAATGTGATGGCCTAAAGATGACAAAGTTGGTGAACATTCAACTGTGAAAGTAGAGGAGAATCAATTCATTTATTAAAATGTACATGAATGCGAGGAGCTATCCAGCGGCAGAAAACAAAACCGTATAAGACAGCAGTTGAGAACGAAGCATTGCAAATTCAAAACAATTCAAGAGTACTTACAGTACAAATACTGTCTCAGCGCACTCAGCAATTTTCACAAAATGAAGAGCAATATGCTCTATTCGTTTCAGAGTGGTCAACAATATTTAGTCACCAGTTGTACAAAAAAGACGCACTGACATTCTGCAGAGTGATTAAAAATCGACATTCATCAAAAGATTAAACGGGCAATTTCCATACTTTTGTCTGTTTTTCGTCTTCAACATGGCTAATCGAAAGAATAACAATTCCCGCGTCGTGACGTAGAATAGTGCGATTGTTCGTCTGTTCCATGACGAATCCATCCAACTCTTTGGTCTTCAACATCAGCTTCAATCCATTGTTCGTGTTGCGATGCGCATCGTTATTGTAGACAAAATCCAACTTGATCGCTTTACCCGTTTGGTTCGATATCTTCAGCCAGAACCGTAGAGTCTGCACAATCTTAAAGCGGTCAGGTTACACTGTAGCCTGCGTGATCAATTCAATATAATACAGGGGTCGGAATTGTCCTTTTTAAAAAGATCTGTCCTTTTTTGGGACCCTGAATCTTTTTTATTTTGAATGTCCTTTTTTCAACGAGCGTCCCTTTTTTGATAAAAAGGCCAAAATTTCTAAAAAAAAGGTCATTTTCGAAAAAACCCAAATATCTGTTTCAAAATTTTCAACAAATATTTGGGTCTTTTGGAAATTTTCCATTTTTCTGTGCCAAAATCTTTCTTTTTTTCAAATTTTTTCATTCCGAGCCCTGTTTAAAACTTGATATTTGGGTCATTTGGCGAATGTCCTTTTTTCTGTCTCGAAATCTTTCTTTTTTAAGAAATGTCCTTTTTTTCGAAATTTTTCATTCCGAGCCCTGATATAATATCGCGAAAACCGCTGGACAAATAATCGGTAATGACAGGAGAGCAGCGCGGGAAATTTTAAAATTATCGCGATGTGCGATTCACACACACGTGATAGTAATTCTAGACTGATTCTCATTGCGAGGCGACTTCTAGAATGCTTCATAAGGCCCTATGTTAGCGAGCTCACGAGAAACACCTCACTACCGTATACTACTCTTACAATGACGGAAAACCTTCCGAATGTCTCCAAAAAACAGAACAAAAAAAATTAAAATCACAAAAAAAGAAATAGAAGCAGATTGATGCGCCCTACCTTTGGCGGAAAAACAGCTATCTTTTCATTATTTTCACCCACAACGTCCATCATTTGCGAAACAGTGAGGTGACCAGTGATTGGCAACAAGCCAAGAATCGAACAAATCTCTTCTTCATAATCTTCGAGTTCTTCATCCGTACCAAAGTCGACTGTCACTGTGCGAAGTCTGGACACAACTGGGGCAAGCACGGGATCAGAGAAGGTTTCGATGTTGTCATAATGGTCGT